>OW026520.1:101185700-101368200 GCA_932274085.1 Protocalliphora azurea
ATAGTGTAGTCAACATAATAAAGTTATAAAGGAAAGTAATGAATTGACCATGATCACATTATCATTCAAGTTTTTTAAGAAATATATATATATCATAATTTGTCTCCTGAAAAAATTAATTTCTTGAGTTTTAACTTTCGTGCAGGAAATGAGAATAACCAAAAAATTAAAAATAAGATTTTTAATAAGAATTTTGAATGAAATTTTTCTTAAAAAATGATATTGTAGTGATGATATTGCTTTTAAACATATTAAAAGAAAATTAAAATCGAAGGGGTAGATATTTACCAAAAATGTATTGTAAAACTGCAATTGCATTACGTGTTCATTTATTTTTAAATAAACAATTTGCATTATTGCCTTTAAAACGATCTCAATTGGCCTTCATTAGAGCCCTAAATCATTAAAATTCGTCTATATCGTAAAGAGGTATTAACATTTAAAGTTACGTACTTAGTGAATAAATTCGCGATTTTTTCAAAATTGGAAAAATAATAATGAGAAAAACTAAATGGCACCATATGTTATATGCATACCAAATATGAACAAAATCTGATGTACCTCCATAAAAAAATTTTAATTTTTTATAAATCTCTCGTGGACGACATTTATTATATTTCTGAAAAAATTTAGATTTTTAAGAATTGAAATATTATTGATTTTAAGCAAAATAACAACCACACCGAAAATAATTTTGCTATTTTACTAATTTTTCATTGTTTCTAACACAAAACAAAATTTGTCATTTTTTAGGATTTTACAATGTTTTCAGCCGACAATGTGAGAGAATGTTCCGCTTCAAGTTGGCTCATAAATTAATTTCATTGGCCAAAAGTCACATTAGTTATTAACACCCATTCCAAAATTTTAATACCATTCAATAGTAAACATATTGAAACTAAGGTAGCCAAAAAATTAGATCAAAATATTGGTAATTGTGGGCGTGGCATGATGTTAAACACAAATATTTTACGTTATTTTATAAAAATATGATTTTTGTAAATTTGACCAGAAGTAAATTAGCAAACTATTATCGATAATTGGTTGTATTTTTTTGTTATATTAGCAGGATAATAGTCTGTAGAACACTTTTTCCATTTGAATGAAATTGCTCCCAATTTTTTTTCTGATTTTATTTTACCTGTTCATATGACTCAAATATAAATACCTATACCTATAAGTTGTGATAGGTATCTTAAGTGTACTATATAATTATTATTTTGTTACTATTTTTTTAGCGTATTTAATCTATTTGAAGCACTTTTTAGTTTTTAGCACTTTTTTTATTGTACTTATTTATGCTACCTATGAACTCAGTATAACGTAATGTAAGAAAAGGATAAAGGCCAGTGGTATTCGAATATAAATTCAGTTGCTATAATATATCTAAGAAATAAAAATCAAATTCTAAATTCTTTATAACACATGGAGAGTTTGAAAATGTTAGAAATTTTGGTGATTATGCGAAGGAAACTGCACGAATATATACAACGAAATATCCATGTAAAAATATGTCTGCAGTTCATAGTTCACAAAACACTTTCTCATCGAAAAGATGTCATTAATCATCATTTAATACCATTTAGAGATCTATCAGAGGAAGGCGATGAATAAATGAATAAGGATTAAAGATTTTATAGAGAGCACCATACCAGAAAAATATCACGAAATGCTCCAAATGAAGATATATTTAATATATTACTGGCAACGTCAGATCCACTCTTCTCTAGCATTCGAAGTCAATGGAAAGTAGAATATCGAGACTTAGATGAAGACGCAAAAGGGCTGCTAGAAGACAGAAATAATATAGAATTAAATATGGAATATTTGCAGGCTATTTTCCAACCGAATGAATAATAATTATAATTTTATTTTATTGTTATTTAAGTAAAAAAGTGTACTAATCGTAATCGTAATTCGTATATTTTATTTTACTAAGGGTAAAATCAAATATACGAATTACAATTACGTAAATACTTAAATGTATGTGAATTTATGCACTTTAGGGTGATTACCGAAAGTGGGCTTATATGGAAGCTATGGTAAATTAGGGAGCGATCCTCCTAAAATTTGTCACTATGATTTTTACTTATATAAAACTTATTTGTGTGGAATATAAACTTGATACTAACATGTGTATGTGATTTATGCACTTTAAAGTGATTTTCCGAAGAGGGCTTTATATGGGAACTATGGTCAATTATGAACCGATCTTCATGAAATTTGGCACAAAGATTGAAACTTATACAAAACTTCCTTGCACCAAATTTCATTAAAATATTGCTATATTTAAGGCATTTATGATCGTTAAACCCCTATTCCGGGAGGACATTTATATGGGGGCTAGGTGAACTAATGGAGCGATTATAACCAATTTCAACAAGCTTCGTTCTTGTGCCATGAAAGTCCTACGTGCTAAATTTCATTGCATTATCTTCAAAATTGCAACCTGCCGTCCTGTCAGACGGACGGACGGGTGGACATCGTTAGATCAACTCAAAAAGTGATTCTGACTCGATTGGTATACTTTAAGATGATTTTTTTTGTTACAAACATCAGCACAAATACATAATACCCCTACCACCTATGGTGTGGTGTGGGTTATAAAAAAATAAACATTAAAAACTTTTAGTTATTATAAAAAATAAAAAGTTTTTTCCTTAATGTTATTTAAATAAAAAACAAAGTAAAAATTAAAAAAATGGTATTTTTTTTGTTCAAAAATAACCGATTCTAGTGGAACCGGTTCTTTAAGAATCGGGTCTAGTGGAGCCTTTTCTAGAATTGATAAACTGGGAACCTGTTCACAAAATTATCCTGGGTATTATTAAAATGCTTTTTTTTTATCTGCTTATAACTTTGATTCAAAAAACAAAAAATCCGCACCCATAGAATAGTTGTATTCTATGGTTTTTCTTTTACAAAAAATTTACTAATTTTTTTTTCATAACACAAAAACAAAACGTATTTGACTACATGTATTTTGTTGTTGCACGAATTAGGGTTTTGACAACTGAATTAGGTTTTTGTCTCTCACATAAACTTCTAGTTGTATTCTATGAGAAAAACACTAAAAAAAAATAATAATAAACAAATAATTTAAAAATGAAAAGAAAATTGTTTGCCAGTAGATAAATGTATGGTCAAATACCACTTTTAAAATTTTAACAGACAGAGAATTTCATAACTACAATCGGTTGAGAAAAAAGTAGCAGTAACATTGATATATTTGGCAAGCGGAAATTCGTATTCGGACTTAAAGTTTCTAACCGCAATTTCAACTTCTTCCATTGGGCATATTGAAATGGAAACGTATGAAACTTTAAGTAAATTTCTCAGAAATTAAATTAAAAAAACATTAATTCAAATTTTAAAATACAATACAACATAAATAGGTTTGAGTGCTATATTCGGCTGTACCGAATCTTATATGCATGCCTTTCACCCGATTCTGCCCTACTGTCTGATGTTTGATAAATCAAAGTGAAAAGTATGCACTTAAGCTGTTTTTCGCATGAGAGTAACTGAAGTTTTTTCAAATATAAATTTACTTCTAAAACCGGGCTATATATTTTTAACAATATTATAGTAAACAATGTTTATTATTTTTTAGAAAAATTTTAGAACAAATATAAAAAAAATATTTATACAATATATAATTTACAAATACTTAAAGAAAAAGCAAAAATTTTTGCTTCAAAAGACTTTTTATTTAAAAAAATTCACCGAAATTTGATGAAAATTTAACTTTTTACTCTTTCCTAAATTTAAAAAAGTAAAATTTTGACAGCTTCGGGCAAAAAGACAACACAACCTAGTTTAATGGTTTTTACTGTTATTTACACATAATTTTGTCTATTTTTATTCGGTAGTCAATTATATTACGAAAATTTAATTTTCAAAATTCAGTTAATCGCCACTTTTGACACAATTTTACCCCAACGTGCGACGCCAAATATTTGCAATATGAAAACTGTACATAATTATGTTATTAGAAATCTATTGTTTTACTACCCTTGCGTTATTGATAGGTGCATTATTGTGCTGGAATATCCATGGAATTTGTGTATAGTATAGAAAAATATGCAATGCTTTTTTCAGTAGCCCTTTGTAAGTGTTTTCTATTCTATTTATTCTACGGGAAAGAAAATGAAGTTTACGTGTTCTATAATATGAAATTGTACTTCGCCCCATCATACATCCTTCGCATCAATGTAGGAGACATAAATAACGTTCTTCTTTTCTCAAATCATGAAAATAATAATAATTATGACCATTAGACCCTTCCAGATTGACTATTGAATACGTTTGATTCCTTTTTTTAGAATATGTGTTGAAATCGTTTTGCTTATCACTTTTGCTTATCGCTATTTACTGTTGCTTTATACGTAACATGTTTTTTCCATAGCGGGACTGATTTCTTAAAAAGTTCCAAACAATATTTTGACTTCAATTTGTTTTCGTAATGCTCCAAGGTTTAGTCCGGCTTGTTTATACTCTATAATTTTACTTTTTCCTTTGTCGGAGAACTGTGCAATTGTAAATTGCTTTGTTGTCTCCGTTTGGCAGTGCGAAAGCAAAGTTTTTGGAGTGTAATTAGACACCAGCAAAAATTATTTTCTGTGCCGCTACACACTTCGTCAACCTTCATGTTGTCTTATCCATTTCGTTTTCATTGAAATCTAAACAATATATTTAATTGACAAGTAATACTTGTTAGTTCTGTGATAATACCATTTTCAACAAACTGGTTCTCAATTCTCAAGACTTGAAACTAATAGAGTGCAAAATTTCGGCGCTATAGGTTTTATTTTATAATCAAGATTGTTATTCAAAGTTCAAAAACTTAGAAAAAGGTGTAAAAATTACTTAAATTTTTACCATAATTTTATACTTTTTGTTCGCGCGTTTATAATTTTTGATCTAATTCAATCGACTTTTTAATTGTGCCTGTGCGCTCCTCAACGGAATACAAATGTTGAAATAGAGATTGATACATGTTGTAATCATGTGTATTCTGCGCTATAGGTAGTCTTAAAGTTTGTAAAACAAGAGTGAAAAATTTGAAAAATGTCAGTTTTATGCGAGGCACATTCACAGTTTCATATAGAATGCCACGGACTACTGTGTGAATTTAGTTTTTTGTTATTTTACAAAATAAGATTGAAAGAGTATTAAAAATATATTTAATAAAATATTTACTGGACTTTTTGAGAATTATGCAAAAATTGCACTTTTTGTTTTTATATTTTTATATAGCAAATTGCAATTTGTACAAATCTTGGATATATAGATGTAAAAACGGCGATAAATATAATTGACCATAAATTTAACGGGATACTTTTGTCAAAACAGTACGAAATTGACCATAATTGGCATACATATGTAGTATTTGTAATGGTTAACGAAAATGCACAGACGCATCAAAAAGTTTCCAAAGATAAAAATTTTATGGACAAAAAATTTTTTTCTTGGGTTAAAAAATCATAATTTTAAATAGCATTCCCTTGTAAAAAACTCTAACAAAATATATTTTCGTATAATATATGGAGAAATAACTCAGATTCGATCCCCATTTTTAGAAAAATTTTGATTTTTAATATAAAGAAAATTGTTTAAATTGCACTAGGAAAGCTTAAAATATGCATCGTAATACCATGGAACAAAGAATACAAAGGCTTGTCAAAAACTAACTATGTTGTCAAAAAAAAAAAAAAAAAAAAAAAACTGACTAAGATTGTGTTAGTTAAATTTGATTTATATGTATAGGTGCTGAAACCACGTATAGTTGCTCAAAATAGTATTAAAAAATTATTAAATATAATTCAGCACAATTGCATTCACAGATTTTACAAATTTTCATATTTTGATTCGGATTACATCCACAAATATAAATATAATTACATTTTTTGGCTTTTCGTTGATGAATATGAAAATAATTTAAGATTATTTTAAATACTGTTTTATTTTTTATGCCAAAAGTAGCAACGTTGTTCGTTCAATTTAAATTTCAACATAGAAAAAAAGGAATGTCACAAAAAAAAAAATATTTTTTTTCGGTTTGTGGAAAATATTCGTGTTACGGTAGTTAAAATGCAATAAATGTGCTTGAAAAAATAATAAAAATATTGTGTGCTAGTGAAAAAGTGCATCTCGAGTGTAATTTTCATTAAATTCTAAAGGAAAGTTTTGTTTATTTTGTGTTGTGTTTCTCTCTCTCAAGTGTGTTGAGTTCACACAGAACTTGTATGTGAGGAGAGATAAATGTTGTTGGTAGAAATTGAGCTAGTTTCTTTTATTTATATTCTTTGCCATGAAACGTTGAAAATATCATAAATTTTATTTGAACAACTCAGTAGATTTTGATATTACACGGAATTTTTATCAGAATTACACGTAAACTTCTAGTTTGTAAAAATTTGTATATGTTCAACGCAAAACCGTCATAACTTTCGCACCTCCTACTTTAAATTCTATGATATAGCGCCCTCTCGTAGCCAAAAAAATAATTATGTATTCCTAAAAAATTTTTTTAAGATTATATGAGTTATATGAGTTTCTTAAAATATGTATTTTAACACAATTTGAAAAATATTTTTATTTTCATTTTTATCTATGGGACAAAACACTGTGAAATGGATAGCTCCAAAGGAAGTAGTAGCCCCATAAAAGTTAGTATTAGTTATCGCGTTAAAAGGAGTGGCTAAGCTAATAACAAGGGTCTGAGATTTCCCGCAATATTTCTTTTCTCCGGAAACGGGAATGAAAAAATCAATTTCCCGGGAATTTCTTAAAAATTTAGTTATAACAAAAAAGGTCATGATTTCTTATAAAGAAAATTATTATTTTTTTTATTAAATAACGCAAAATAAAACATTATAAATCATACTGAATTAATGAAAAATTAAATAATATAAAAGTATAACGCCATTTCTAAGATTAGTACCTTTCGTAATTTTTGTTAAAAGCTGTGTCTCAAATTTTTACGTTATTGTGTTTTTGATGCTCAAATTTTTTAAAAATATATAGTAATCTATTACATAAATTTCATTACCTCAGGTCTACAACTGAGATTAACGCTGATATAATATGTGAGATAACGCAAGCAGAAGAGAGTAACCATTTTGTTTATATTACGTTTTATCTTAAATAAGGGGTACACGTACTCTAATAAATCCTATAAGATATCATTATTTTCAATCAGTCGCAGAACAAACATGTACTTTTTATTTACAAAAATCGCACGTTTTTAACACAATTTCTTTAAAAAAAATATTTTTAAATGTAAAACAATCATTAAAAGAAAATAATTTTGCAAAAAAACATTGTTTTTTAGTAATTTCCAAAATATATAAGCACACACACATACAAACTTCCGTGTGTGTGTATTTTTTTGACAGTTCATCTTATAAGATGGTTGTGTAGAGAAATCTCATCACAACAGTCTCATAATACATCTTATAATACTAATATTTGAATCTACACGTGAAATAATTCTCTCAGAGAGCGAATTTGACACTCTCTGATAGAAAAATCTTACATATTATGTTACGTGTAGACGGGCTGTTATAAATAGCTGGCCACTTATTTCCACTTTATTTCTCTAACCTACATTATTTTTTTCTTTTACTAATTCTTACTAAATTAAACATAAATCTGGAAAATACTAAAAATCGATTCGTAACGATGTTTTTCGGATAAAAATAATATCATATACTTATAAATACAACATGAGATTAGTTTTTTATAAGCATTTTGAAGTTATAACATTTACATCTACTATTTACATATCCACTGCTTGGATAAGAGATGCTTTTAAAAAGAAAATGTTGTGTTAGAATGAAAAATCTGCCAACCAGGAAATTTTTTCTAATATGTAGAGAGTATCCTTGAAGTTCAACTTATTTAATATTCATTTCAACAAATCTATAATAAAACTAAATTTTTATTAAATTTTTTATTTAATTTTATATTTGAATTCAATAAAATTATTAATTAATATAATTACTTTTTCTTTAACAATTTTTATATTTGAAAAGGAATAAGAAAAATTTGTCATTTGAAAATTGAAATATAAAATAAAAATAAAACAAAATTTTCATTTGAAACTTAAATTAAAAATTATTTAGGAAAAATGTTAATACCAAACATATTTTGAATTATGAAAATTTCTGGCTTTATGTAAATTTTGACGAATCCAAAACAAAGGATGTATGCATAAATGCATAAATATCTGTGCATATATTATTTTTTCTATTTTTATTTTAGATTCATCATGCAACGATGTTAACGTTAATATAAGTGTTAGATTTGCTTTAATTGGAATTGACTACTTCGAAAGTTTTTTAAGAAAACCAATCTCATATAGGTAAGCTTTGTTATAAGCTTGATAATGCTGTAAATCATTATCATTAAATATTCCTAATGTTGCAGATTGTGAAAGAGTCTGTATAAAATTTGTAATCAATCTGCTTTGCTAAAATGTTCCGTCAAAATGGCTCATATTTTTGACTCGTATGTTTTGAAATATAATTAAAAATTTAAAAAAGATATCAAATTTTATATAAAGATAATATTGTTGTAAATGTAGTATTTTTTAAGAAATGTAGGGGATATTTCAATGGTGTCAATAAATATTTTAATTTATTTCAATCAAAGATCCAATCATGAAAGTAATTAATTTAATTTTAAATTTAATTAAAATTATAGAAAATATCAATTAATTTCATTTAATTTTGATGATTGGAGTAAAATCAATTAAAATTTTAATTGAAGTAAGCAATTTCGTAATTAATATTCATTTCGTAATTAATATTCATTAAGATGATAAAAATAAAGTTGATTTAAAATATCATGCAAAATAACTTATAAGTATCTGATTGAAAAACCCTAATTCAATACTCAAAAACCTAATTCATGCAACATTAATGTTGCATTATATGATATGTATTATATGCTTTAAACTCTTGCAAGTACCATATTTAGAGAAACGGCAATCTTTTATATAAGGTGTTAAAAATAACAAAATGTTTGCTATCCAATCACAAGGAAACTAAGATGTCCTTCACATTCTTCAATCAATGAAAAATATTTTAAAAAATAAAACACCATTTACTTTATATTTCATAAAATTTTACATATTTATTTTTCACTAAATATTTGTTTTTTTTTATTTTCTTTTTTTCATATTTAATTAATTTTATTTATAATTAAATTTCTTATTTTGTTTTTAATTTTTTTTTTTTAATTAATTATGTAGAAATTGTTTTTAAACTTTTCGTTTTATTTAGGGGGGACTTTCTTTGGTAAAAAAGGGTGTGGTAGAGGAGCAGAGAGGGGGAGAAGTTAATAAATAAACAAATGCTCAATTTTATATGTATGTGTGAGTTATTATGTGTACAATACAATTGTATTCGAAGTTGCTTTTGTTTTCTTATTTTTTTAAGAAGTGTGTACGTTACAAAGTTTTTTCTTTGAATTTTTTAAAATATTAAAAATTATAATAGTAATCAATTTTCAAATTTGTTTATTATAAACATACAATTATACTTGTATCAATTATTTTATTTTTAATATATTTCGTTTTTTTTTTTTTTAATTTTATTTATTTATTTTTTTCGTTTTTGAGTATATAAATTAACTAAATTTATTATGCTTTATATTGTTGCACTAAAATATGCAATTGTTTTTTTTTTATTATTTGCTAAATATTTCTTAGAATTTAATTCACATACAATTTTCTTAAATACATGTAATTAGTTTGGTTTTATTTTTTCTTCATTTATTTTAATTATAATTTTACAGATATTTAATATCTTAATGATAAGAAGCTTTTATATTGTTTATATTTCTTTATATGTATATTTTTGTTTATTTTTTAATTTAACTACTCATTAGAAAGAAGTATTGATTATACAATTTTAAACTAGTTTCAGTTATATAATTAGTCTAAATTGTAGATAGTTTTTGTTTCTTTATTCCTAAGATTAATATTAAAACTTTAGAAGTTTGTTGTTTTGGTAACAGAAATTTATTTTGTTTGTAAGAAATAATATATAAATACATACTTATAAACTCAACAATGTTCTTAAGAACTTATTTTTTTTATTTATTTTACAAGAGTTGTTTATTTTCCTTTTATACGTTTTTTTAGATCTATTGAAAAGTAAAATAAAATAAAAAAGTTGTCTAAAAACTTTGGTAGTTGTTATGAAGGTTTTTTGTTTTTATATGAAGGTACAGAGATACTGACAGTGTATGTTTTTTTTTTTTTTTAACACTATTTTTCATTGTGAAGTGCTATAAGTTAAGTTTTATGTATGTTTATAAGTAGTTATTAACTTAAATGCATAGTGGTGTGAATAGGGCGAAAATTTTTAATCTAGTTTCTGATAAACTGTTTTTTTTATGTCTCGAAAAATTCTTTCTTAAAAGTTACGAACTTTTCATGCTCGACATGATCAACTTTGACACCCTGTAGCTCATATTTTCGTATTACAAAAATTATAAAATATCATTTTTATGATAGCTTAGATATTTCCCTACAACTTTCCAATACGTTCAATCAATTCAATTTGAATAGTTTAGCTTAGGAGATACAGATTTATTAAAATTTTATTGGCCCCGCTGGTGGTCGCCAGAGAAACGTTGGGTTATCGGAAAGATATTTCGAAACCGATGGCAGTCTTAACATAATCTTTTTAACTATCAATGAATACTGTGATAGTTATGAAGAGTCCGCCAAGTAGGATATCCTTCATCTTGTATACAAATGCCTAACCTTAGATAAAAATAACTTCTTCGAAAAATAATTTAGAGAAATATTATTTTTACAGGAAATTTTATAAAATTTTTATAAAGAAAATCTATAAAAATTTTTTTATAAAAGGAAAGAAAAGAAATTTATCAAACATTTCATAAAGAAAGGAAATTTCATAAAGAATTATCAAAAATTTACAACAGAAATTAAACTTATCGTAAATTTCCTATGAAAAAGAAATTTATTAATTTTCTGTAAAGAGAAAATTTATGGAAAATTTTTTTATAAAAAGAAAATTTATGGAAAATGTTCTATAAAAAGAAAATTTATTGAAAATTTTCCATAAAGAAGAAAACATATCGAAAATTTCTCATAGAAAGGAAATTTATGGAAAATTTCCTATAGAAAGAAAATTTATCGAAAATTTCCTATAGAAAGAAAATTTATCGAAAATTTCTACAGAAAGGAAATTTATCGAAAATCTCCTAGAGAAAGAAAATTTATTGAACAATTTCCTATAGAAAGAAAATTAATTAAACATTTCCTAAAGAAAGAAAATTCATCCCATATAAAAGAATTTTATGGAAAATTTTCTGTAAAAAGAAAATTTATCGAAAAATTCCTATAGACAGTAAAGTTATTGAAAATTTCCTATAAAAAGAAAATTTATGGAAAATTTCTTGTAAAAGGAAATTTATGAAAAATTTCTTATAAAAAGAAAATATAAAAAAAATTTTCTATAAAAGGGAAATTTATGGAAAATTTTCTGTAAAAAGGAAATTTATCGAAACTTATTTATAAAAAATTTTATTAGAATAATATCAATTAGATTTTGCAAAAAAAAAACAAATTTTTTTTCTTTAAAATTTTTATTAACAAAAATCCACTGTGCATTTAAGTTTTCATTATTTTTATAATTGTTTCATTATACATTTTTCTAATTTATATACTTATATTTATTGGAGTACTTAGTACTGGAAAACTTATTTAGTTTCTATATTACCATAATATCTACTATTTATATATAAATTGTAAATAAAATTACATTTACATTTATATATACTTATAACTAACTTAATTATAACTACATGCTAAATGAAGACGTTTTTTAAATGTACAATTTTATTCAGAAAACTTTGTTTTACATGCTTATCATTCGAGCTGGGGGCACGAGAGTTGGCACAGGATTGGAATTATTATGGAGAGCGAAAGAGATGCAAAACAAAGTTTGAAAATTTGTGTCTTCATTACGATTTGTTACTTATAAACGAATTTTAGTAGAACGTTACGCTATATTGAATTTTTTTGGGGGGTTTGCTTCTTAATTTTATATAGAAATTTACAAATATTCTAAACGATTTATATAAACCTCAAATATAATTTCACTTAAATAGTTACATTTTCAAAAATTTATTTGATTAAAACTATAAAAACAGTTGTCCTAAATTTATTTATTTTTGTATATAAATATAAACTAAATTAAATTAATTCTAATATTAAACTAATTTATTCCTATATATAACTGTATATTCTTAATATAAAACTATATACAAAATTTATTCCCTTTTTGTTTATTTTTTGTTTTTTTTAAATCTGTTTTATATTTTTCTTTAAGTGTAATAATTTCCCTTTTTTATTTATTTCGTTTGTTTAATATTTAAATAAAAATTAAATAGTTTTGTGAAAATTAATTTTTATTATTATTTTTTTATTAAAAAAAGAACATTTTAACTTTGAATTAAACTAAAATTTAGTTTTTTACTTAAGGTTTGATATGTAATGTCTTTTTTTCAATTTTATTATTTGTTTTAAATGTTTTCATTATTTATGTTTTATTTGTTTATAAATTGTTTCTAGCATAACAAAAGTATGTTGATTTTTCTATTAATATTTTTGGTTTTGTTGTTCTCGTTTTTGGTGGTGGTTGTAATAAAAATAATTTAAATAATTTTTAATTAAATACAAGCTTAACTTTGCTTTTGTTTTATTGTTATTTGTTTGTTGTTTTTATTTTTTTTCTTTGGTCCAAGCTTTTATTTATTGTAAAAATAAAATTTAATTAAAAATTTAATATTTTTTGTATTTATTAAGTAAATAGAGGAGGAGGAGTGAGTGTGTGAATTTTCTTTGATTGTGTTAAATTTATTATTGTGCGTGTGTTTTTTGTTGTTGTTTTTGTGTTGTATAGAGTTTTATAAAAGTACTTTTAATGAAACCAAGTGTACAAAGATTTGGAAGTTTTTATATTGATCTTTTTTCTTTCGGTAAGAAATGAAAATTATTTGAGTTTATTTAAATAAGATGATTTAGAAAATATTTTTTTCTTTAACAAATCAAAAATAGACAAATAAACTAATAGCTCTGTTCCAGTATTTGTTAAATTTACAGGTTGTGGTCAGATTTAGTCAGAAATTGTCAGACAACAAAAGATATTGAAATTTTGTGTATGAAAACACTTTACTCTAAATTCTGACTAAAGCCTGCAAATTTGACATGTACTGGAACAGACTCATTAGCTCTGTTCCAATTACTAATAGCTGCAGTGCTTATTACTTTTTTCTAATAAAGAAATATCTTAATAAATTTCCCCTTATCCACCTTTTAGTATCTAAACTGTTTAGACAAATTATATGTTTTAAAATAATCCAGTATTATTTGAGCATCAATTCGATTAGAGGTTTATAGGTTCTTGTTTAGAAAGAGCAAAAGGATATTATTTTCTTTACTAAAAGTTTAACCGAATAAAGCAACGGAAAATTTGATATCCAAGGAGAAATAATGGATAATGAAGAAGATTTTGCTTTAACCTTGAAAGGTTACTTTAATATTTATGACAAAAATTACTCTTGAAAATTTTCCAAAATAAAACTTTTCAAATTATTTATTTTATATATAAATTTAATAAATTGTTACAAAGGTTCGAAAAACTGCTTTATTAAAAAAACACCACCATTGAAAAGTACACTGTCGATTCTACGAAATTTAATCTATAGAAATTTAATTTAAACATACATTTCTAATAATTTATCAACATACTGACTTGGGTGTTATGATATTACATGGAAGTTATGGTCAATTATATAGAGATATTAACTAATTTTAATAGAGAGATGGACAAACGGGAAGTAAGACATTGTCAAAATGTCTCAAAAAGTTATTCTGAGCTGATTCGTATACTTTAAAGTGATCTTAGATTAATAATTTTGGGTACTATAATTATCAACACAATCGCATATAATTGTCCCTAAAGTATAAATAGTTACTTTGTGTTTTGATTATAATGTTTAAATTGATAGACAGACTGAAGGTCATATATTGTTAATTTGACTGAGATAATTGGTACACATTAATGTGATCTTAGGTCAATATATCCGAGTACTATGAAAATCAACATAATCGCATTAAACTCACGCTATCAACTATGCTGGTGTAAGGTATAAAGAGGTTATACGTACTTTGATTACAATGTTTACACTGACGAACAGACTGGCATTGTAAATTCAACTCAAACAATTATTTGAGTTGATTTGGATAGTAAAACGTCAATATAATCGCATAAAATTTTCTCTACAAATTATTCTGGTGTAAAGTATAAATATGTACTTTGTACTTTGATTACGGTGTTTATATTGTCAAATTTTTTAAAATTCTCTACGAGACCTGCGTTTAATGCAATGATCAGCCGAGAGGCCGAGTGCCAATCGGCATTTTCACATTTTCACATAATACTAACGTTAACAAAACTCACAACAAAGAGCTTAAGAAATTAAAAATTTATTCAGTTGTATGCTCGTTCTATATTAAATTTTAAATAGTCCCACCAATACATTCAAATTTTAGCATCTCCTCTTTTTGGCAATCAATGGTTTAATATTTTTCAAAACCTGAAATTGGAATCATAGGTTTTTTTAATTCTTATATTCTCAGAAAGTTTTTAGATATGAGGACCAATCCTGTTTCTTAAAGTAATTTAAAACATCATTTTCGTATATAATGGAATTTAAACAAACGCGTTGAGTATCACAAGCTTTGACCTATTAGCTTCGAAAGATGTTTGTAAGATTGTTATTGATTGCGAAATATGGATTTATGAGTATAAGTCCAAAACAAAAGAGCATTTGTGTTTCAAAGTGAGTCAAATCCAATAAAAATTACAGCAGGCTGAAGCACTTGAAATCAAATGGATGTATAAAATTGATTATAATTATAATTCTTATTATTTTTAAAGAAATTCTAAGGCAATTTTATATTAATTGGACCAGCTGCTTAGATATTAAAAATGTATTCTCAAAATATTTAAATTCTGACCCACTGCTCCGTATTTGTGGTCTCTTTTGTTTTAGATTATTTACTTAACAAAACTATCTAGATCGTTTATTGTCAAAAAATTTCGTTCAAATCGAACTATTAGTTATGAAACTGCATATTTACTTCTATTTCAATTTTCGAATCGTACACTATCTGTTACTTAAAAAAGTCGCAGCCGTCATTTATATTGCCTGCGTACTACGCAGAAGGTTTCGCTCGGCTTGGTTTTCTTACAGTGTTGTTTTCAAATTGCGGTTGCAAGTGACTTCTAGTTAATGTTAAAAAATTAATTATTTATGAAAATTTTTTTATCCAAAATACTTTCTTGAAATATATATAGTCAAATATATTAAAAATTCCGGTTGCACAACTTCTTCAACCGACAAAGAAGCAGGAAAATTCAGTGACGACGAACAACTCCGTCAATTCTTAGAAGAAATAAATATGCCATATATTTTTGTTTATTTGAAAGGTGAATTTAAAAATTATATCTAATATTAAGATAAAATATAATAATTTATTGTGTTCTTTAACCACACAAGTGACATTTAAGAGTTTGCCCTATTTAAATATGGACGACTTAAGGGTGGTTGTTAGGCATGCGAGCGAAGTTCAGAATGAAACTTTTTGATTTGAGAGAAAGAGGTAAAATTATAATTATATCTTATTTAATAATACTTGTGTACTTTTTATAACACTTAATTCTTATAATAAATATGAAAACAAATAAAAAACAATTTTTTTGTTTTTAATTTATTAAAATAATGATGGGTATAAAAAACAAATGGTGTAAGTTAGATACCGATTCGTTTTAAAGTCCATATCTATGTGATATTAAGTATAAAAAACAAATAGTGTGAGTTAGATACCGATTCGTTTTAAAGTCCATATCTATGTGATATTAAGTTCAATTACTGTCGTGTTCATTTCGATAAAAAATTAGTTTCAATTTGATACCATTGCGTTAATAAATTTCCGTGCTTTTTCAAATTTAACACATACGTGTCTGATAAACTATTGACACTAATTGTCAATAGTTTATCAGATCACAATCATTTTGTACATGATTGTGATCATTATTTCTCTGGGTGTATTTAAGCATTTTTGACTGGTCACAGATTTAATCTAAATGGTTGCTATAATATTGGTCCTAATATAGTTCTAATAAAAAATATTTTGCATTTATTAAATTCATATAAATTCTTTCAATACAATTTTTAAGTTTTAGAACTTTCATAAAAGTTAATTGTTATAAAAGCCCATCAGTTACTAGCTCTAACTTTTAAGCTAATTAAATTCCCAGCAAAAAAAAAAAAAACTCCATAGAAGTCAATATGTTGCAAAAAGTGTAATAGTGAAAATTATTTTTCATTTAAATATTTTTTTTTTTTGCCACAATCCGGAAACAATAACCGATTCTGAGTGTTCTGTAGCGGAAAAATTCATTTGAATAGTTTTTTAATAATATCTTTGAATTACTTCTTAAGCAAAATAAGGCATGCACTTATTGATACTTTGGAAGTAATGAAAAAAGTAATTCCTTAAAAATGATTTCTATTTATTTTTGTTGAGACTAAAAGTCTGGAAATCGGTAGTGTTAAATTCCAGATTTGACATACAAATGGTCAGTTCACTTAAACAGATTTATAACAAGTATTTTCATATATATACAAATTTAAGGACTTCACATTGAAAATTTAAAAATATGACTCATGTGTTCACCATTCAAATAATTTTCATTTCGAAAACCTTTAGAATAAAGAGTTTTACAAAATCATAGACATTCCAGTGTTCCAAAAGAAAATCATATAACCTTTATAAATTCTATTCCTTTTTATTTTTTCAGATTTTTTTGTTCGTTTTAATAATAATTTTTTAACATTTTTCTTTTCTTTTAAATATACATTTCCTTAAAAATTATTTATTAAATCTAATGCCAAAAATGTATTTATATATGTGTATATATAATACCTATAATATTTGTTTTGTTTCGTTTTTGCCTAAAATACAAAATACAATAATACTTTTAATTCCCAGTTTTAACGCCGAGATCATTGAAATGATCAATCGCATTAAAAAAATAATAACTTAATCACATGATTTAAGTATAAAAAAATTAATAATAATTATAAATCGACAGCTATTAAAAATAAACAACCTTGTTTTAACGAGTCTAAATACCCATATACGATTAACTGGAAGTACAATTGTAAGGATCTTCGGCACGAAAATTTGGATGATCTTCATACGGTTTAACGCCGGCAGCTTTCTTCTCGTCACGTACTTTTTCTACTTGTTGCATGACACGTAAAAAATTACCACCCGCCAGTTTGGTTAAATCTTCAATTGACCATCCCACACCTAAGAGTTCAGCGAATAGAGTAGGATAGGAGGAAACATCTTCGAGACCTTTGGGAGTGCTGAAAATAAAAAAAAAGAACAATTGCAATAATAGATAAATGTTATAAATTGTTATAGCTATTTCATTTTCTTGTAATTTATTAAATACTTTTATTATAACAAATGTTATTTGCTTAAAGCTTTAACTTTTTTTGACATTTATAAAAACATAGCAATAAATTTCCAACAAAATGTCAATCTGTTTTAACATGTTTCCACATGTCAACCTGCTAAAAAGGAGCCTACATTTGTATAGTTAGACACACATACAGAGAAATACAAATACTACTACATGCTATTCAACCAACCGGAAATATTTGAGCTGCCTAAAAATGCCTAGGATACCGTATGCGTTTGGTATGTATGGCAGATAAAAAAAAACTATGCTTATATTACAACACACACTTTATGTATGTTTACCTACATTTTTTGGTTAACAGATCTGTCCAATCTGATTGATGAGTGTTAAACTTATGCGACATATAATTGGAAATTAAAACCAAAAATAAAATTATAGTCGGTCAAGCCCCATCATATAATATCCTACATCAGGTTGTGTATGCGTTTAAGTAATTTTCGATATTTTTGAAGAGGATCTTATAAAGTCAGTTGGATCTTGTGAAGTCAGTTGAACTTTCAACTGTTATTATTTTTACCCTCACTGGCTGTTTCTTAGTTAAATGAATCCCATTATAAAGTCTACTTCAAATTATTATCCATTATTTTTGGATGGAAACATCTAATGTGCTGCACTGCTACTACTTCTTTCGATCTCACCATTATTATGTAACAAATTTCTTTCACTCAGTGGATTAGGTCTAGTTGAGCCTTTGAAACTCTGTATTTGTTATTGGAAGACGAAAGTCTAAAAGTTTTTTTTTAATTATAGTCCACTACATAGATATTAATACCGGAGCTATTTTATTTTAGATCCGTGCAATCCGAATTGCTTTTTCCGAATGCATAAATGTTCTCCTTAAATCCATATTCGATACTATATAGTCCGTAAACTTGAATAACTTATTTGACAAGATCTCCTCTAATCTAAATCATTAAACCTTAAATCAAATTTTTTGGCCACCATCTGCATTACAAAATTCTGAAAATTAAACGTAAAGTTTTAGGAATCCTAAAAGGACTGATTGAGACACTTTCGGGCGTGATCTGGGGTCAGGACTTACTGGAACTCCGATTGAGTTTATGTCTAGAGATAATCTTGACGAAGTGGTAGGGAAGATAACAGGGTCTATTATCAGTAGCTATAAGCTCAACTGGCTCAACGAGTAAGAGGAAACAGCCGGTCTGGTGGTCAAAAGAGTTGAGAGTTCAACGAACCACAGTTGGCACACTGTATAACAGGGCCCATAGAACTGGTACAAAAAGGACATTAGAAAAGCTAAAAGGGCCTCGTGGATTAAGTTCAGCGAGACCATTTACCCTGTCAATGAACTATCCAGATTTAGAAAGATACTGTCGAAGGATCCTAATGTTCCTGGGAGTATCCAGAGATCAGATGATTCATAGACGGAGTCTAGTTCTGAGTCACTTGATGTGCTTTTGGAAACCCATTTTCCGGGTTGTAAGGACCCAATGATGGAAGGATCAGGTGAGTCCACCATCGGGACAGTTGAAAAGGTAGTGAGAGACCTGATTACGGTTGAGAAAGTTGCATGGGCGGTGAATTCATTCGAGCCTTACAAGTCACCAGGCCCGGATGGTATTTTTTAGGCCAGTTGATATTTTTAAAGGGTGTCTGCTACATAGCCACATACTGAGCGGGTGGAGAAAGGTAATAGTCATATTCATATCTAAAGGTGCTAGGACATGTCACTCGAAACCCAAGAATTATAGACCTATCAGCCTATATTTTCTTTTGAAGACATTAGAGAGACTGATAGACCTATATCTAAGATCATCTATTGGTAACAACAGCATGAGTAGTGCTAGCATGCTTACCTAAAGGGTAAATCTGTTGAGAGTGATGTGGTGGGCTATATAGAACAAAGACTTCGGTACGGAGAATTTATCATGGCCGCGTTCTTGGATATTGAAGAAGCGTTCAACAATATCAAGATTGACGCTATTAAGCAGGCGCTGGTGGATCTTAAAGTACGTGACTTCTTGATCGAATGGATAATCCTCATGCTGAGCAGCAGGATTTTCAACTCGAGCTTGGGTGGAGTATGTTTAAGGAAACTGGTGACTAGGGGGATACCGCAAGGGAGAGTGCTCTCACCCCTGCTGTGGCTATTGGCTGTCGATGTGATTCTGCGTCAATTTGACAGCAGGGGACGGACGTGGCATATGCTGATGATGTGGTCATACTGGTAAAGGGAAAATTTCTTCCCACAATCTGTGAGATTATGCAGTCAGCGCTGGGTGGGCTGTCCTCTTGTGCCGCTGATAGGAAAGAGTTGGTTCTGTTTACTAGAAGGTAAAAAGCAGAGAATTTTAGATTACCGGTACTATGTGGAACTGAATTAAGACTTTCCGATTCAGCTGAATATCTAGGGGTATTCCTCGATAGTAAGCTGAACTGGAAGATGAATGTTCAGGAGAGACTCAAACGTGGCCTTATTGCCTACTATACTTGTGAAACTCCATAGGTAAGAATTGGGGACTCATACCAAAAGTTGTAAATTGCAGGTCACTACAGGGTCATATACGAGATCAGTTATGGTGAGGTCACCAGGCTGAGATTCTCGGCATCTTGAAGGCAGCAGAATTAATCAGGCAGAACGTTGTGAGGGGTACCGAGGTTACTCTCTATGTGGACAGTCAGGCGGCTCTGTAGATCTTGGAGACACATATGGTGAAATCCGGGCTAGTTGCTGCCTGTAGGAGGTCACTGAGAGAACTGATGGAAAACTACATGGTGAGAGTAGATAGGACTGTATGGTATCGAGGGCGATGTGGCCGGCACTCGACAAGACAGGCACTCTTTTGGGATTGAGTAAGAGGAGCTTAAGAATCTTGATAGGGGCCATAACGGGTCACTGTCTGATAGGGAGGATGAGGTCTAGATGGAACGTTAGCAATTCCGATTTTTGTAGAATGTGTGGAGACGTCGACGAGATGAAATCTATTGAGCACATTATGTGCCATTGCAGCATCGTAGGATGAAGTGGCTGGGCAATCAATTCTTCGATGGGCTGAGTGATGTTCGGGACGTAGAGCTTGTAGACGTCATAGGCTTCGTTATGGGTATCGACTGTCTAAGGGAGAGTCAGGGGTACACCCCTAGTGTTATTGGCAACATTGTCAATCTTCTTATATGATTCTGTTTTATTCCTACCCTCTTTCTCTTCGTATTACTATTTTTCTATTTTCTGTATTCTGTTTCTTGTATTCTATATCCTATAGTTTTCAATGAAGGACTCACAATGGACCGAGATCGGTCTCTGGGTGGAGATATTATCACGTCAACCTTCTCTATCTATCTATCTATCTATCTAAACGTAAAGTTATGTCCAGAGTTGCAAGTATAGTAGATACTGAGATTTCTGCTGTAAAGGTACTTTCATTTTTCTCTTGGTTTGCACCTGCCATTTTCACATTCATCAAACGAAGGTTAACGATGCTAAGCAATAGAGAGTGAATAAAAAAAATCATTTAATTTTGTTCTTGCTCCCAACATGTCACATGGTTCAAAAAAAAGGTAAAACAAAACACATGAGAAAGAGCTTAAAAGCATATATTTTTTGTATGCAACGTAAATTAACACATTTGCAACAAAAAGCGTAGAAAAGAAAATACAGTACCACATTTAAAATTTTTTTACGACTATGACGGGCCTACACCGTCATCTGTATCTCCTAAACTACTGGTCGGATTGTTTTGAAATAAATGCATGGGAAAGTTGTGAAGGAGAACAAAAGTCTTCAGAAAAATCATCCTTCAGTTACTCTGTGATCATCTCAAGTATGTAAAAATTTAAAAAATCGTAACTTCTAAAAATCAAGTCCGATTTTAAAGATTTTTATTTGTGTAAAGATAAAGAAAAAGTAAGTTTATATATATATATATATATATATATATATATATATATATATATCTTTTCCAATTTAAGTGAGTAAGCTTATTATTTTTAATTAATACATTCTGAAATAATATGATATAATATTTGATTATCTTAATCATACAAAGACCTAAATTCCTAAATTACTTAAACGGGCATTAATCAAGCAAAAATGTCATCAATGTACCAAATTTCAAAAGGATCAGTCCATAATTAACCACGGCTCCCATAAGAAGTTCCATTTCGAAAATCACTTTAGGGTGAATAAATTAGTATCACAATACAATTTTCTATACTTAAGTTTTATGAGAGTATAAATTGTAATATAAATAATTTGCAAGAATTGCTTCAAAATTGACCACATGTTCCAACAAAAAATGTTTAAAAAAATTAAATATACTGGTAAAAATATCATGTAAACGAACAGACCTATTAATGGTATTTTAATTATCCTTTTTTCATGAAATATTTCCAAAGTTACATCTTTAGGTGAAATGTGTAACCAAAAATCATAAAAAATTGTTAGTTATACTTTTTTATAAATATGTATTTTGAAAATAAACATATAATTTATTGTTAAAACGATTGCAAATTTTATTTCTATATTGGAGAGGAGCATAATATGGTACTAGATTAGTTAATACTAGATTATACCTGGGGTGCTCCGCTACCCCTATCGTATTGAAATAAAAAGGTTTAGTGTAAATAAAATTAATTAATGTATACCAATATTTTTCAGAAAATGCAACTCGCTTATTAACAATCTAATAAAAAATGTCGGGAGAAATGTTTAACCCTTGTAACTAAACAAATACTGAAATTGTAATCTGTAAAGTAAAGAGATACTTTTCAAATATTTTTAACCATCAGCAATAACTTTCTAAAATGCCTACTTGTAATAATATGAGGTAAATATTTTCCTCTAATGTCATCACAATTCAGCTAATTATATTAGCTTCTTAACTTATTACATGGCAACCAAAGTTTTTTCTGGGTTGCTTCGGAAAAAGTAAGAATCACCAAGCAATTGTAATTTTTGCTTAAAAAATACTACAGTGAAAATAATAAAAGTCATAAGAGTTGCAGTTCCTGATTTTAAATATCCAAAATAATAAAAAAAGAAACAATAAAATTAGCAGCTATTGAAAAAGCAAGTAAAGTAATTAATTTTACATGAAAATGTGCATTTTCTAAAAAATAAAAAGGAACGGTACAACAACAAAAACAAAGCACTTTAAAAAACCAACACAATTTCTTTGCTTTTTCTAATTTATTTCTTATTATAAAGCATAAAGGCCCAACTAGTGAACAAAAAATCATCGTATCGCAATCAGCTGTTTCAAGCTGCTTTATGCAGATGTGTGTAAGTAGCTATTGACACACAAATTCTTTGTAGCGTATCGCAAACATCTATAAAAAAGAAATTTTTACGTATGTAGCTGCTTGACTTTTTGACAATCCTGTAGTTTATTTTCTTTACAAAATAACTTAAAAAAACAGTGTTGTTTATACAATGAATGTTCAAAAACATATGATAATTTTACTTTGTTGATTATTTTAAAAAATGTTTCACGCTACTTTTCTTCATTCTACGTTGCGTCGCAAAGTTGACTGGTTGGGCATTAAGATTCAAAAATTAAACAAAACAATTCAAAGTATTAAACTCTGTTCTATTTTGTTCATCTCTTTTCTTACAATTCTTGCAATTGAAAGTGGAAAAAAACTTTAAAATATAGAAAATAAAGAAGAGTTTAATAATTTGAGATGCTCTTTTGTTTGTTTTGTTTATACCGCTTATATCTTTAAAAATACTGAACCGATCTTGATAAAATTTCTTCACATCTTTGAGAAAATAAATATCCCATGTATATTTTCTTTTAAAATCGTATGTATAGTGTGAGCGTAAAAGGGATTGCAAAAAAATGGGATTACCTATTAATTATATAGATTTTAATTGTGTCAATTAACATTTTAATTGATTCCTGACAAAGTCTTAATTATAATGTAATTAAGAAGAACGTGGGATTTTAACTATGTATATTTAAATATGGTATATATATTAGGGGTATAATTTTTTGAAATTTTGCGAATATCAAAATTAACATGGCATAGCCGTGTAGACTATGGAAAAATATTAAGAAATGCGATGTTAAATTTTTGCAATAGTTAAAAGGTTTCCGCACCAAACACGTTCAAGTTTTTAAATTAAGAATTTTTGTAATATTTACCCAGCAAAAACTTTGCTTTACTGGTAAGCTAGCAGGTATAATTGGAAACAAAAATAAATTACTTATTTTTTGCCTGAATAACTAGTTATTTTTGTTCGAGTTGTCCACAAATTCATGTAGTTATTTTTTGACTCTAGGGGTACTCAAAAATATGTACCTAAACGAAAACAAAAATAAAAAATACAAAAAAATTTTGCCGTCAGTGAGACTCGAACTTGGACACAAACTAACCATTCATTTTTAATGACTAACGTCTTACTCAGTACACTATCTCGCACATAGCATCCTAAGCGACAAAAAAACTTTTTAGTTCAAAATATATTTTTAGATATTTTGTTATAAAAAACTAATAGCTTCAGAATGGGGTTGAACCAACAACCTTCTGGTTGTTAATCCGGCGCTCTAGCCAACGATTGCAGTATTACTGTGCTATTATACTATTGAGTAATTATTAATGTAACACAGAGTAGGCAAATAATAATGACGCCTTATTACCAAGAAACTACTGTAATAAGTAGATGTCATTACCGAAAACCAAAAAGTTTTTGCTGGGTAAGTACAAAAATTAGGTTCTATGGTAAAGCCATTGTAAAATAATTAGGTTCTGTGGTATATATTTTTTTCCTGCGAAATGAGACTTAAATGGGAAAATGCTTCGTGTTTTGCAAATATTAAATAATGAAATTGAAGTACTTAATTCGAAAAATCGTATCTTTTGAGAATAGTTTTGCTAAATACTTTCCATTGTATTTTGCAATTAAAATGCAAATTTGAATCGTTTTTTCTTTAATAAATCTGGTTTGATACTTTAATTTTAGAGTTAACACTGATCAACATATTAAAAAAATATATGTATAATTACACAAAATATTAAAAACATTCCAATTTTTACTCACAATCATAGTTAATAAACAAACATTTTACTTCAACATTTTTAAAAATTAAAAATTAAAAAAAAGAATCCTAATAGGTTTTAGAAATTTCCGCATTCGGTGCGGAAAGTTTTTGGCCCAAAATCAGACATTACTACGGTATTGTCCGTTACGTGTTACTCTGTAATTTTTTTTTTTTTTTTGACGAAAAAAGTTAAATCGCTAATATATGTACATATGTATACTCCACATAAGTAGTGATTAATTTGTTTTATTTTTAAATTTATTTCCCTTTCTTTTTTAAAATTTCGATTTTGATGTAAATTTTTAATACTTTTTGTTTTTTTAAGAAAAAATATATTTGTATTCAAAGCTTTAAATGGTATTTCCTTTATAATAAAATAAGATATCAATTTTTAAAATCGTTTAAAAAATTAAATTAATAACTTTTTGATTTTCTAAACTTTTTATTTAATGTTTGATTTAGTGTATATTTTTTGTGGAAAAAATGAGAAATGCTTGGAAAGTTTTAGTAACTTATTCCAGCTAAAATCGAATAAATTGTACAGTTTTTGTCTAATTTTTAAAAAACATAATCTTGTTAAAAGTTATTACTTCATTATATATGCTTTTATAGAACAATTCTAAATAAATTGCAGTTAAACTCGAAAATGTTTGGAAAAATTTTATTTTTTTTAAATGTTGTTAATTTTCTTTTTTAACATTTTACCAAATCATGCATGATTCGTCTACTTCACAAAAAAATTAAAAAAGTTTAACAAAATTAAAACAGAATTAGAGATACATTTACTTACCTACTCAAAAATAGTTTTTGAGCACAATTAAAAGTTTTAAAAGTGTTTTGGAAATTTTTAAAATTGACTTATAAGACCCAAGAAGGCTTGTTATTTTTCACTGCAGCAGAGCATTATAATTAAATCGAGTTAGAAATGGTTGAGTTATAAATAAAAGCTTGGGATAAGAATAAAAAGCTATTATAAATCACTTTCAGAGTCTTACTTATATGCAAAGTACAGGAAACAATTTTTAAAATAATTTTTTTTGATATGTACAAGGTAATTAATTAAGATATTTCTCCTTTTACTCCTACAATGATTATAGGACCACAATTCTTTAATAAGAAATATAATTAATATTTTTTCCTAATAAAAAAGTTAAAGATTTTCTTATTGTCTGTTAAAAAATGATTTTGTCAATTATTCTTTTATATTCTTATCTATGTAAAAGAATACAAATATTGAAAAATTCCAGCTGATTGATTTTAGAAACCTGTTCGTGAAACTTTGAATATGAAAGACATTTATTTTTTTAAATTTTCTCTAACCCAGTAAATGTTTTTCCAATTAGCCAACATTTTTTGAAAAAAAAAATTATCGCAGTGAATTTCCTTTGAACATAAAATCAAACTACAACAAACAATCTTATTGTAAGCTTTAAACAAACAATATTAGTATAACACAATATTTGAAGAGATTTCATTTTATCTAAAAAAAAAACATGAAAAAAATCTTTTCAAGTCAAGTTTATCATTAGCTAGATTTGCATAACATTCTTAGTTTTGTATTCAAGTTCGGTCATGCCTGCATTACGACTCACTAAATTCTCGTTTATAAAATAGAAAATTTTTGTGGAAAGTGTGTTTTACACTTTTTTTTATGTTCAACTGCTTTTGTAAATGAAATATAAAATAAAATCTCATTCCAGGTCAAATAATATTGACACTTCGATTTATATTTGTGCTGTTTACTTTCATCATGATTCGCATACATTTATAGAATCGTACATAAATACATATACACGTCGTACTAACAAAACAGCTAAACTAAACATTATATTTTCTCTTCTCTTTAATGCTTATGCATTCTCTACTTTCCTTTATACTATTTTACGCTCTCTATACAAATAAACCTTTCAATTTCTATTTGATATGTTGGAAGTTTTTTCTTTTATTTTCATTTCCTATATTTTCGTTATTATTGCTGTATTTTTTAGTTGCTTCTATAACAACTGAAACAAGTATTTTACTGCAATCATCATGTTGGTCCTTTAGAAAAAAAAGATAAAAAAAAACTGCGGGATTTTTTAAGGGCGAAAGTTGTTGTTGATGCATTAAAAAAAATCTAAAAGTAAAAGCAATTTGTTGCTTGTGTTAACGATTTCACCACTTGAAAACTTAAAAGAAGAAAAATTGAAATGGATGAATGAAAAAAAAAACACATCATCAGTCACAAAATTTGTTAGCCTGTAATGTTTAAAGATTTTTTTACAGATTTACACAGTCTCATTCACATTTTTGTTGCTTCTTTTCTTGAATAAAATATAGAAGACTTCAATCATTTATCTTGTTAGACATTTTTATGTTTTTTCTTTTTCTAGTTCAAATGTTCTTATTTCAGAAGGTTTGCCAATGTATTTGAATTATTTTTATGCCGCATTCTTTATTCGTGAAGTATTGGCTAAAATTGACTGGTTAGGTTTTTCGTTGGTGTAGCCTTCTTAAACATTCATCATATAAGGACTACTTTGCATCTATAAATATGAAATAAGGTTGACTGAGAAGTATTTACAATATTAACATTTTCTATGAAAAGAAATTAAATGAAACGTACGTATAAAAAGAAAGTTTAGCGAAATTTTCGTATCGAATGAAAAATTAGCGAAAATCTCGCATAAAAACAAAATTTAGCGAAAATTTTCTATAAAAAGAAAATTTAGCAAAAATTTTTATAAAAATTTTCTACAAAAAATTTTTACAAAAATTTTCTACAAAAAATTTTTACAAAAATTTTCTATAAAAAGAATATTTAGCGAAAACTTTCTATAAAGAGAAAATTTAGCGAAAATTTTGTATAAAACGAAAATATCCGCTATATTTTCTGCAAAATTTTCATTTAACAAAAAGAAAGAAAATTTTCTATAAAAAGAAAATCCAACAAAATATTTTCTTTAAGATGGAAATTTATTGAAAGTTTTCTATTAAGAAAAACTATATTTATTGAAAATTTTCTATAAAGATTTTCAATAAATACGAAAAATTTCTTTATAGGAAGAAAATTTAGAGAAATTTTTCCATAAAAAGAAAATTTATTAAAAATTTTCCATAAAGGAAAACAAAATTTATTGAAAAATTTCCTATGAAATAGAGAATTTAGCGAAAATTTTATAAGAAAATTTAGCAAAAATTTCCTATAAAAGCAAAATTTAGCCAAAACTTTCTATAACAAGAAATTTAGTGAAATAAATAAAATATTTTAAATAGAAGATTTTTCATAAAAAGAAAATTTAGCGAAATTTTTCTATAAAGAGAAAATTTATTTAAAATTTCTTATAATATGCACTGAAAATATTCTATAAAGAAAAACAAAATTGTTTTTAAAATTTGCTATAAAATAATTTATTGAAAATTTTCTATAGAAAGAAAATTTATTGAAAATTTTCTATAGAAAGAAAATTTATTAAAAATTTTCTATAGAAAGAAAATTTATTAAAAATTTTCTATAAAAAGAAAATTTATTGAAATTTTCTATAAAAAGAAAATTTATTGAAATTTTCTATAAAAAGAAAATTTATTGAAATTTTCTATAAAGAAAAACAAAATTATTGAAAATTTTACGAAAAATTTCTATAGAACACAAATTTATTTAAAATTTTCTATAAGGAAAAATAAAATTTATTTAAAATTTTCTATAAGGAAAAATAAAATTTATTTAAAATTTTCTATAAAAAGAAAATTTACTGATAATTTTATATGAAGAAAAACAAAACCTATTGAAAATTTTCTAAAAAGAAAAGCAAAATTTATTGAAAATTTCCTATGGAAAGAAAAATTGAGCGAAAATTTTATATAGAAAGAAAATTTATTGAAAATTTTCTAAAGAGAGAAAATTTTGCGAATATTTTCTATAAGAAATTAAAAATTTTCTTCGAAAAGAAAATTTAGCGAAATTTTTCTATAAAAGCAAAGTTTAGCAAAAACTTCCTATAGCAAGAAAAGAAATTTTAACGAAAATTTTCCACAAAAATAAAAATTTATTTAAATTTTTCTATAAAAATAAAATTTATTGAAAATTTTCTATAAAATGAAAATTTATTGAAAATTTTCTTCAAAAAGAAAATTTATTGAAAATTTTCTATACAGAAAAATATCTAAAATATTCTATAAAAAATTAATGAAATTAGGTACATTGGAGAGTTTAAGGCAAACAAGTAAAATATTAATGTTTGTTTTCAAATTTGTTACGGTAATATTATTAGGCATAGATAAAATTATTTCTGTTTAGTTTTATATTGCTTTTTTCCTTGTTGTCACTTCAATTGTTGTTGTTTTTTGCCATAACGATTTTTTCAGTTATACATTTATAGATTTTATTTATAGATTTCGTTGATATTATCATTTATTACTGATAAAAACCATATTTTTTTTTTTTTTTATAAAAAAAATTGTACTAAGGTTATTTCAATATAAATTGAGGAAAAATGAGAAGAAATACAGAAAGTAATGGATATTATAAATGGATGTGGTCTGCCTAAATATAGTTAGTTTTATAATGATATTTTTATAATACAATTTTTATAGAAAAGAACACTAAATTATGTTGCAGAAAGGCGTATAATAAATATTGATTTTAAATAAATAGTACGTGTCCCCATAACATATAAAATCATGTATGATCATGACAATTGTACATCGAAATCCAATCAATAAATGCTTTTTTCCTTAATGTGTGAGACCATAATTGCGTATACATAATACTTAACACTAAAGTTTTCTCTTATATAAAAAAAGTTTTTTTATGACTTTAACAATATTTAATTATTTAAATATAAAATCTGCAATTTAAAATTTAAATCGGCAATTAAATGTTATACACACGTATTATTTTGATTGACCTAACGTTTTCATTTAATTAATTTTAATGTTACTTTTTTAAATTATTTAATAATTACATTAATACTTAAATAATACAAGTTTTGTTATTTATATTAAATATATAAATAAACCATTTTTCTTACGTAACATGATTCTTCCTATTGTTATAAAATGAATTAAATTTAATACTTTATTTGTCACTCTTATTAATATTAATGTGAATTACCAAATGCTTTTTTTGTTTTATATCGACAATTACAATAGAATTAAATATATTTTTATGATTATTAATATCAACAATATTTTATTTACTTAATTATGATATATGAAAAAAAAAAAAAACATAAAAAGTGTTAAATTGTTAAATGGTAATATTTGAAATGGTTAACTAATAGATAAGCATTATAAGAGATAATACTATATATATATATATATATATATATATATATATGTTCGTTTTCTAGGAAAGTTTCAATTAATTTTCTTTTTGTAGGAAATATACGATAAATCTTCATTTCATTAAAAATTGCTAAAAATTGTTGCACTGCATGAAATAACTCCCCCAAAACAATAACAAAATAATTCACCAAATTTGGAGATTTATTTTATCTGAAACAATTTCTCATGAAATAAATTCACAAATTAAATAACATAAAACCCTAAAAAAACGAAATAACAGCCTATTTTTGGGGATGAGTTTCATAATGAAATAACTACCCAATTTAAAAATTAAATCAGTACCCAATTAAAAATTCTACATTTTGAGATATTAACTAACAATACATTTAAGAGAAACTCTTTTTTATTGGTGTGAATCTTTCAAATATGTATAATGAGAAGAAGAGAAATCGTTATTCGTTAATTTTGGATTTTTCATTTTAAAAAAAGTTACATGAGCTGCGTTGCATTTTTAAATCACCTTATTTGCTGAAAGAATAACTCTAATATACGTATGTTTCTTTTGGAATTACAGAAAAAAATAGAATTTTTGAAAATAGTTTCATTATTCTACTATTAGAAAGAGTTTTGGTGTTGAAAATTATTTTTCATAAATTAATAATATGCGCCAACATAATAATTATGTGGTTCGGAGATTTAGAGATTGTACTTAATTCAGAAAAATTATTTAGATTTGTTCAGTTATTTTATAACTTGCAAATTAAGCGCCGCACGCAAATATATATATTTTTAATATAAAAACATTGCACGATTTCTGATGTGATGCTTAATTCGTAAGTTACACAGAAAAAAATATTCCTTTAATTTTTTCAATTAACTTTTTAATTAATTGCATATTTATTTAATAGTCAATAGCTTAAAATTTTTAAATATATATATATATATATATATATATATATACGTTATTTAAAGTATATATACGTTATTTAAAATTTCTAAATTTTTTTTTTTATAGGAAATTTACGATACATTTTCTTTTTATAGAAAATATATAATAAATTTTGTTTTTAAGAAAATTTACGATAAATTTACATTTTATAGAAAATTTAAGAAATATTTTCTTTTTATAAAGAATTGTTAAATTTTTGTTTTTGTAGGGAATTTTCAATAAATTTTCTTTTACAGATTTTTTTTTGTGGAAAATTTTTGGTTAATTTTTCTTTTATAATAAATTTTTTAATAAATTTTCGTTTTATAACAAATTTGCAATAAGTTTTCTTTTCATAGGAAATCTTGAATAAATTTTCTTTTATAGAAAATTTTCAATAAATTTTCTTTTTATAAAAATTTTTAATAAATTTAAAAAAAAATTCGATAAATTTTGTTTTAATAGACAATTTCTATAAATTTTCTTTTTAGAAAATTTCGATAAATTTTCTTTTTAGAAAATTTCAATAAATTTTCTTTTTAGAAAATTTCAATAAATTTTATTTTTAGAAAATTTCGATAAATTTTCTTTTTATAAGAAATTGTTATTATATTTTTGTTTTAGTAGAAAATTTTCAATAAATTTTCTTTTTATAGAAAATTTTGTTTTATGAGAAAATTTCAATAACTTTTCTTTTAGTAGAAAATTTTAGTAAATTTTGTTTTAGTAGAAAATTTTCATAAATTTTCTTTTAGTAGAAAATTTTAGTAAATTTTCTTTTAGTAGAAAGTTTTAATAAATTTTCTTTTAAAATAAAATTTCAATAAATTTTCTTCTTTTATGAGAAAATTTCTTTTAATGGAAAGTTTACGATAAATTTTCTTTTAATAGAGAATTGACGATAAATTTTCTGTTTGTAGAAAATTTGTGATAATTTTTTTATATAAAATATACGATAAATTTTCTTTTTATGGAAAATTTATAATAAATTTTCTTTTTATGGAAAATTTACGATAAATTTTCTGTTTTTTATAGAAAATTTACGATAAATTTTTTTATGGAAAATTTAGAAAGAATTATATTTTATGCAAAATAGGAGAGATAAGTAAAACTTATTGATCTCGTAGAATAGAGAGCAGCTCTATTCTACGAACCCCGAATTAGAATTTTTTTATAAAAAATTTCTATAAATTTATAAAGTTTACGATATATTTTCCTTTTACCATAAATTACCATAAATTTTCCATTTATAGCAAAATTTCGATAAGAAATTTTCGATATATATTTTTTTTATAGAAAATTTCGTTATATTTTGTCTTTGTGTAAGATTTTCAATAAATTTGCTTTTTTCTGTTTATAAAAATTTTTTAGAAATTTTTCAATAAATTTTTTTAGTTTTGTGGCATTTACTCAACCGTTAGTTTTTATAACAAGAAATTAGTATCGTTGAAAAGAGAAAGATTTCGGTATCATAAAAATATTAAAAAAGTTATATATCACATTTGAAAAAACTAAATAAAAGGTAAAAATATACTAACAATTTTTCTTGAAATTACAACTTGCATCATTGTAAGATGCAAAATTTTTTGACGTATACTAAACCAATTCAGCAATTTCCGTCAGTTCGTCCTTCCAACCGTTATTAATGTAAACGTTCTGATTAAACTGTAGTCTACAATTTGCAATATATCTTAATGAAATTTGACAGATAACTTCCTTTTTAAGTAGGAATTTACATGATATTAGTGTTTTATTTGACTTTAGCATTACTAAATTATGTAAAATTAAAATCCAATGTGGAATAATTAATTTTAGAAATAATTTTGTACAGAAACGTATTTCATTAAAAATAATATATTTTTTGTGAAGAGAAGTTAGAAATTTAAAAATATTGTTCCATAGGGCTGGACAGAGTAGAACATTTTTATCATATTTTTAGTCCTTGGAATACTTGCTATAACCGGCATATGAATTTATGTTATGCAACCTATGAGTTATACATCTTGAAAATTAAAATTTAAACAAATTATTAATTTTAAAATGAACATTTGTCATTGTCTTATTAATAAAAGGACATTAAAAAATATTATGCCATATTCCATAAGTTAAAAAAATAATAATGTTTGACAAAAATAAGTTTGGGATAAAGTACAGCACATCGTTAGTTATTAAATGTCATATTTAGTTTTGAAAAATTCGAAATTTTAAAATTTTGCTTTTCACCGGAGAACTGTTTGAGGGATTCCTCTGTGCATTGAGTAGAATGATCCCAACATGAAAAATATGTCAGATCTTTTAAACTGCAGGAGTTGGAATTAATTTTTCAGAATATAATTTCGCAATACAATGTGCATAACCACATTAATTGTGAAAATTATCTCAGAGTTTGTAATTTATTTTGAGTAAAAAAAATAAAATTAAAATATTCTTATATATCTCCAATATTTTATATTTTCAAGACAAGTTGATATATGAAAAAAAAACATGTGCAAATACATATTAATGCATGTGTATTATGTAATAAACATATGTATTTTATTTTAAAACATATATTTATATACAAATGTTTATTTATGCATAATATTTTAAAGTAAATATATATTTTTTATATAAATATTATTGTATTACAAAAATGAACTTTTAACCTTTAGTAATACCTACAACAATACATAAATATTTGTATTTATAAACGAAATTTTCCTTTTGAAAATTATGTCTTAAAATCTTATAATTCAAATTTTAACCAGACAATGTTTTAAATATTTTGTGGTTTAATATTTCTCTATAACTTTTTGTTGAAGTTTGTTTTTCTTATTTTGGCAATAAAAACTATAAACAATTAATGTCTTTTTTTGGGAATCTTTTACTTTAGTGCTATTTTTTTATACTTTTGCAAGTCTGCTTACAAAATGTATGGGCTTTTGTGGTTTTTTACTGAAATAAAAAAAGACAACAATAAGTAAATATTTGAATACAATGACTATTTATATAAGAAATTGTGAATGTTTTAAAAAACACCTTAGGAAAAATGTTAATAAAAAAATAAATAAGAAAACCTTACAATTAAATAGTGAAAACGCTACTAAATAGTCAATATTTTCTAAAAAATCATAAAAATTCTAAATAAATATGGACTATTATGAAACATTTTTGATTATAGGCCTTTAAAAAAAGAATTATATACATATATATATATATATATATATATATATATATATATATATATATATATATAATCAAAAAATGCTTCATATATATATATATATATATATATATGTGTGTTTTGTAAGATATGTACAAATTGGAATTTGCTATATAAAATTACAAAAAAAAGGTGAAATTTTTGCGTAACTTTCAAAAAGTCCATAAAATTTTATATTAAATTTATTTTTTAATGCTCTTTCGATTTTATTTTGTAAAATAAAAAAAAAACTAAGTTTACGCACTAATCCATGCTATTCCATTAGAAACTGTGAATGTGCCTAGGAAAAAACTGACTTTTCTTTAAACATTTTTGCTTTTGGTTTCCAAATTCTGCATCCACTGCATTGACTATTTCGGGTCCATAAACGTGATATAGCGCAAATTACATATAATTACAACAAGAATCAATCTCTGTTTTAAAATATTTATTTCGTTGAAGAAACTCGTTCCGAAAAATTAAAAAAAAAAAAAAAATAATAATAAAAAAGTATGTTATCAAAATTTGCCTATCGTGTACGTAAGCGCTGAAAGTCTGCGCAACAGCAAGGAAGGTATATAATTTATCTTCAAAGTCCAGTTAGTTTATATAGGATCGGATGAGATCAAAAAGTATTAACAAGCGAAAAAAAGTGCAAAGTAATGGGAAAAGGTAAAGTAATTTTTAGCTCTTTTACTAAGCTTTTGAACTTTAAACAACAATCGTGATTACAAAATGAAACGTATGGTGCTAAGATTTATCACTCTATTAGTATAAATTCTTAATAGTTCAGATATGTAACCCATTTGTTTAAAATATTATTACCACAAAATTTATTATAGATTAAATTCAGTTTCAACCATGTTAAACATTTTTGATAATTACCCATATATAACAATTTTTTAATCCTTATAATTTTTTCTTACAAATTGTATTTTGGTAATATTTATCGAATTTTCCTTTTTTATTATCATTTTCTTTGAGTGTTTTATAACTTCCTTGTGGCATTGTAACCTCAAAAGAAATATACATACTTAAGTATTCTAAAATATATTTTAAACATTTACTCTTCAGCCAACAAAAAACAATAAACGGACAAGTTGGAGCAGAAAAACAAAAGTCTTTAAAACCGAATTTGGTCAAAACATTAAAATATTTACTTGTATGTACAAATGCAAAAACAAATAAGACGTTAGGAAGGAATAAATGAACCAAAAATAAATACTTATATTAGATACTTTATAAGCAGAAGGGTATGCACTCGAATAATGTTCGTTCGATTAATCGACAAATTAAAATCAAATAATTGTTCGATTAAATTAAAATCAATAATTTCGAGTCAAAATTTATTCGAGTAAGTTATATCTATTAATCGAATAATTGGAGTAAAACTATTTTAAAAATTTCCTTTCTTAAAACTAGTTAAGAAGATGTTTTTAATTTTAGTTTTTCAACAAATTTTGCTTGAAGAGAACTGTTTCAAGCCAGTTGCTGTACGTGTATAGAATGTTTATAATGCAAAGATTTTGGTAGGTCGCCAAGTAATACCAAGATTTTAAATTGTATTAAATAAACTTTATTCAGTGAATAGAATGAATATGTGTCCGATATACAAAGCATAGTTAAAGGATTAGGTCGTTTTTCAATCACAAAAATTAAGTGAAATATATAAAAATATAATAACATTTTTTAATCATTTGTAATTTATAATTTGAGTTTGGAGGAGATAAATACAAAAATTCACCTTTTTATATTAAGTTGAAGATTTCGAACTTGATGATTGAGAAAACATATTGCTGTTCTATGAATGACAGTGCAGTCGACAGTTTTAATTAAGAATGGCTGAACTTCTTTATCTAAAGTAAATCCGATGTTCTTTTTATTACATAAATATGCCATAACAGTTTATTTACTCGTTTTACGAACAATAATATCTGAACATGACCAAGTTTAGGTGATACTCATATGCCCATTGGAATATTAAGTAAATATAGATAAGCAATACACAGTGGGTCCAATTGCAAAATAAATAATAATAAATCTAGATCTTTAAACCACTGAACCGATTTCTATGAAGCTAGAAACATTAATAGAGAAGGAGTTAACTTTCAGAATATTGTTGGCTGGAATGTGTAGCTTTACCTTGTGAGCAAAAAACTTATCAGAGGTTGTAGCTTTACAAATATGAACCGATTTTAAATGTTTTTTCTTTTTTAAATTAAATTAAATTCAATTATTAATTTTTAGCCTTGAATTTTAAAATAAAATTTTTCTAAAAATGCGCTGGAATTTTCTATCAATTTCTAAATTATTCTAAAATTTTTTTAGTTATTTCAATTCGTTAGAAATTGAAATAAAATTTAAAATTTCAAAACAGGTCTCAAAAATTACATTTTTAAAGTAACTTTATATATTTAATTTTTCTAAAATTTTTGTTAAAAGGTTCTATATTTCTTGGCATTTTCTGAGAGACAAACCTTAGAAAAACGTTTTGAAGTTCACTCTACACCCAGCAATGGTCAAAAATGATAAATTTTTGATGAAAAGTTCAAATTTTTCATCAAAAATTTATTCAAAATATCCCCGTAAATATAATTTTCATTTTTCTTGTTTTATTTTAAGAAATGTGTGCAAAGAATTTAAAAAAAGTGAAATTTGTTATAGATAATTTTAAAGAGTTTGTTACGCTTCTAGTGAAACTGTTTCAAATACTTTATTTTTGGTAATGCAGTGCACTATTATTACATGCGATAAGACCGTATCAAAAGCAACATGAAAAGCAAAATATTTTACAATTTACAATTACTAATTTTAAATTTATTTACAAGAAATGTTGCAAACAAAAAATAGCCATCTCAAATATCATTTGAAAGGAAATTGTGTCTTCTATAAAATTATGTGTAAAATATTTTACTATTTTAAAATTTTTAGCACACTTTTCTTAAATTAAAAAAAAAAAAAAAACAAAAAACAAAAAAATGCAAATTATATTTACAATTTATAAAATATAAATTTGAGACTGAATGTTTTGCAAATGTTTATAGGTATCAATTTTTATACTTATTATGAAGCAGTTAGTGAGGAATTAATAAATGTAAAGACCAGAAAAATGTATATAAATTTACTATATATTTTTAAAGGTAAAAATTTTTGTTATTGAAAATTGCCACGAATTACCAAATTTACCGGTAGGCTGTACCGAAATCAACAATCAACCTTTTTATAGGTCAAAAACTTGAACTTTCATCCAAAATTGATAGTTTTTGACCATTTCTGGGTGAAGGGTGAACGTTCAAAACTTTTTAAAATTACACCTGCACGCTTTCCTAAAGTCCAGTCTATCAGAAACTTTCTTAACAAATTAAATATGTAAAGTTACTTTTCTTTGCAAAAAATGCAAATTTTGAGACCTGTTATGAAATTTTGATTATGCACATTTTTTTCGTTATCGAATTGAAATAACCAAAAACATCTTTCTCTAACATAATTTAGAAAACTATAGAAGAAAATTTCAGTGTATTAAAAAAAAAAAAAAAAAAAAATAGAAATTTTATTTTAAGTTATGGGGCAAATTCAAGGTCAAAAATGAGAAATTTAATTTATTTCAAAAATGTAAAAAATATTTCAAAATGATTCATATGTTTTTCACTGACGAGGTGGTCAACTTTGGACCACTTTAGCACCGTCCGTGCTCCAGCTAAACATTTCAGCCAACAATATTCTGACTAACTCCTCCTCTATCTATGTTCTTAGTTTCATTAAAATCGATTTAGCAGTTTAATAGATTCATACTTATTACCATTTATTTTCCAATGGTTTAAAAAAACAAAATATATAAATTAAAATTCTTATTATATATTATTTTTGTAAGACTATTCCAGAAATAGAACTTAAGCGTTTCTAATAAGTCAAGTGATCTCAATTAATGTAGATATATTTAATTTTTTTCAAAAATTTTTATATTTTATTGAAATTAATTGTTAACATCATTTTTGTCTTATTTTTTAACTAAACACTAAACTAACAAAGAATACTGGATTTATTTCTTGTTAAACATTGAAAAACCTAGAAAAATTTTAAAGTGTAATTCATTCTAATAACTCGAGTAACTTCAAAACTTTGCTCAATTAATTGATTAATTTATAAATAGCATTTTCGTGTTATTTGATTAAGCGAATAATGAAAAAGTGGAGGAAAATTAATACCCTAATAAGTAGGGTAATTTAAAATGAACTTATGTTAAGCTTCACCTTTAGTAATATTCTTATTAATTTTTTTTTCAAAATTAACTTTATCGAAAACTTCCTACAGAAAGAAAATTTGTCGAAAATTTCTTTATATGATCACAAATTTCCTATAAAAAGAAAATTTATCGTAAATTTCCTATAGAAAAGCAATTCAACGAAAATTTCCTATAGAAAGAAAATTTATTGAAAATGTCCAATAGAAAGGAAATTTAACGAAAATTTCCAACAAAATAGAAAGAAGATTTAACGAAAACTTTTTATAGAATGAATACTTATCGAAAATTTCCTATAAATGGAAGTTTATCAAAAATTTCCTATAGAAAGGAAATTTAACAAAAATGTCCTATAGAAAGAAAATTTATCGAAAATTTCATTTAGAAAAAAATGTATTGAAAATTTTCTATAAGAGAAAATTTATGGAAAATTTTCTATAGCAAAGAAATTTATCGAAAATTTCCTACAGAAAGAAAATTTATTGAAAATTTCTTATAGAAAGGAAATTTATTGAAAATTTCCTAACAAAAAATAAATTATAAAATAATTAATAAAAAAGAAATTCATCGGAAATTTACTATAGAAAGAATATTTATCGAAAATGTTTTATAGAAAGAAAGTTTATCAAAAATTTCCTATAGAAAAAAAATATTGAAAAATTCCTATAAAAGAAAATTTATGAAAAAATTCCTATAGAAAAGAATTTTATAGAAAAGTTCTTACAGAAAGAAAATTTATTGAAAATTTCTTATAGAAAGGAAATTTTCTATAGAAAAAAAAATTTATCGATGATTTCCTAAAAAAAATAATTTACTGAAAATTTCAAATAACAAGATAATTTATCGCAAAATTCATAGAAAATTTTCTGTAGAATAAATATTTATCGAAAATTTTTTACAGAAAGAAAATTTATTGAAAATTTCTTACAGCAAAAATATTTATTGAAAATTTTTATAGAAAGGAAATTTATTAAAAATTTCCTATAGAATGAAAATTGATTGAAAATTTCTTACAGAAAGGAAATTTTTCAAAAATTCCTTATAGAAAGAAAGATTTATTGAAGATTTCCTATTAAAAGATAATTTACCGAAAATTTCATAAATAAGATAATTTATCGAAAATTTCTGTAGAAAGGAAATTTATTGAAAATTTCCTATAGAAAGGAAATTTATTGAAAATTTCTTATAGAAAGGAAATTCATCGAAAATTTTCTATAGAAAGAATATTTATCGAAAATTTCTTACAGAAAGAAAATTCATTGAAAATTTCTTGTATAAAGGAAATTTATTGAAAATTTCCTATAGAATGAAAATTTATTGAAAATTTCTTATAGAAAGGAAATTTTTCAAAAATTTCTTATAGAAAGAAAATTTATCGAAGATTTCCTATAAAAAATTAATTTATCGAAAATTTCCTACAGAAAGATAATTCATTGAAAATTTCTTGTAGAAAGGAAATTTATTGAAAATTTCCTATAGAATGAGAATTTATTGAAAATTTCTTGTAGAAAGGAAATTTATTGAAAATTTCCTATAAAATGAGAATTTATCGAAAATTTCCTACAGAAAGATAATTCATTGAAAATTTCTTGTAGAAAGGAAATTTCCTATAGAATGAGAATTTATTGAAAGTTTCTTATAGAAATATATAATTTTTTTTCGCATAGAAAAAAATTTTTTGAAAATTTTCTATAGAAAGTGTATTTATTCATATTTTCCTAAAAAAGTAAATTTATTAAAATTTTTCTATGAAAAGTAAATTTATCCAAAATTTCCTACAAAAAGGAAATTTATCGAAAATGTCCTATAAAAAATTTGTTGGAAATTTCCTATAAGAAATGTGTTAAAAATTTACTATAAAAAGAAAATTTATTGAAAATTTCTTACAGAAAAAAAATTATTAAAAATTCCTTATAGAAAGGAAATTTATTGAAAATTTCCTATAGAATGAAAATTGATTGAAAATTTCTTACAGAAATGAAATTTTTCAAAAATTTCTTATAAAAAGTAAAATTTATTGAAGATTTTCTATAATATAACAATTTATCGAAAATTTCATAAATAAGATAATTTATCTATCCTGTACATCTCTAAATTTGTATATATAGTACATGCACTCATACTATACTTATGTCTGATAATAACCAGACATGTGTAACTTCTATGATGTTTATAACGTGAATAAATATATTGGCATTGGACCACAAAATTTCTATTTGCAACATAAATAATTTATATTGTTGTTATTTTCCTTTATTTTTTGCTCTCTCTCTGAGCTCTACAGCAGTCATGTTGATAGTAATAAATTGTAAAACAAAATTCTTGGTTTATTTATGATACTTTTTGTCACAACATTCTCACGTTAGGTTTTCTTAACAATAAAACCATAAAATCATTTGCTGCAGTATAGTCTTACTTACCACTGCCACCTCCTACGCCAATCAAAAGAAAATGTTTATTATTTATTTTTCGCCAAACATAATGCCTCTTTTGTTATTTAGGCCTGTTGTTAAATGAGGTGCTACAAAAATATTTAAGTAATGGCAAGCTAAAAATGGTAAGTCTTTTATAGTGTTTTTAAGGATTTATTCTTGCTTTTCTTGAGCAAAAGGTTATGACATGGGGTTGGTTGGTATACCTACACATTTTACCTATTATTATATGCTTAAAATATTCATTATTTAAATAAATATTATTTATTATCAATGTTAGGAAATAAGCTTTTACTTAAATATGTTGGTTTCTTTGCAGTGCACAGTGGGGCAGAATCGAATTTTTTTTAGGAAATAAATCTGTAACTTCTGATCTGCTGGTTGGATTTCCATGAAATTTGGTACAGGAGTAGCAGGGGAGTGTACAATATTAAGTTTGGAAGTGGGACACAACAAACTGCTCAGGGGCGGAGCAAAGGGGGCTCAAAGTTAGGTACCTCTGACGTAAAAAATTTTTAATCACTTGCCAAATTTTTGTTTCTCGTCCGATTTCAAATATTTTTATATATTGTTGTAGGCCCTGATAAGATCTATAAAAGACATGCTTACATGTCCTATTTATCTCTTATAGTTTTCGAGTTATTTGCGTTTGAATTTTTAAGCACCATAATTTTGCATGTTGTTGGTCCAGTTTTCTTCATATATATCCTAGTATTTGAAGTCGATATCTTTACCGAGTCCAAAAATATACGATTTTGAATTTTAAAATTGCAAAAAAAGACTTTTTGTGTTTTTTTAGCCGAAAAAGTATCTACACTCTTTTTTACCTAAAATAAAACTTTCTTTAGCAATATATAATAATTTTACACTTTTTAGAAAGTTAACTTCGCAGAGATGATGTTCAAGATAAAAACAAGCCCAATAACTCAATTGGTCATGGTACATACCCTCCCGAATTCGATCGAATTTTGATTTTAGACCATATTTTCTCAAATCCCAAAGCACGAATCGACAAGCGGAATACATTTTAAGAATCTTCAGTATGTTGTTAAAAGTTTTAAATCAAAATCTATGGGACTTCGGAAAAATGTGGATTCTATAGCCAAAAATGTAAAAAATCCCATATTTGGAAATTTTCATTAGTTTTTCTGGGAATTCAGGAAAACCCTACCCCTGATTGAAATTTGGTTAATGTACTTTTATTTATTTTCATAAGATCCACATTTCCTGCAAATTTAATTAAGATATCTTTATAAACAAATACGTTATTACAATTAAAAATTTGTATTTTCTCTAAAAACCCCAAATTGGGCTTTTTGTTTGGTTTATTTCTAAATAGCGAAAGAAATTTTAAAAATATGTATTTCAAATTAAGCTTACTTTACCTTTTGTAAAAAGATTCAAGTCAATATCGTGCCTCATTTCAAAAATATGCGCCTTTAAACTTTTATATTTCCAATTTATTGTATATATGACTATATTTTTACAAACTTGCAACTTTTGCCTTTAGCTTTGCGGGAATAATTACTTATATAATTATGAATATTTCTGTATACTTTTAATAATATCTATACACAAAATATTTTTATAAAAATAATTAATAAATATTTTTTATTTTTAATAGGGTTGCCACATTTCCCAAAATTTAAGTAAATCTTTATTCTTTTCTAAGCATTCATATATTTCTATTAATGAATTTAAAATAACAAAACAAATAAAAAATTTCTATTTTAACTTAATCAATAAGTATTTTATTAGTTTACATTTATGATGTTTACCTAAATTTAACAAATTTATTTATCTATTGTTGATGGTTAAAAATTTATATATTTATGATCTAGTGGCAATGTACAGGTATCCTTTCCGGTGATACCTAGCAGCAGCAGTTATCTATTACTAGTGGTTCAAAATCTATATTTTTTATGAGCTAGTGACAATGCACAGGTAATAACCTTTCCGGTGATACCTAACAGCAACATATAATATCAATGATTTCGGTATAGGTACTTTTCCAAATTGATTCTTTTAGATATTTTAGATATTTTTTAATGAAAATTCACAGAATACCTGTAAATATATAATACCTGTGCGATATATCTAATAGATATATATATATATATAAATGCGCAGCTAATCCTTATCAACGTCATAACGAAGTTGATTACCATGGTGATTACATTGAAACATGAACAATTGTGTTGTGTTCTGTGGAGTTTATCTAAAAATGATCTTAATCGTTTAGAAGCTAAAGTGGAATTCATAAAAACTACATATCATGCAAAGGTCGACGTCATTGGTAAATCTCAGATAGAGAGCTTTTTAAAGTTGTATGACGTAAAAATAAAGTCCTTGAATCAGCGTACTAACAGATTAAAAATTAAACATTCCGATTGGGTGGATACTGATATTGAAATATTGGCGTGCAAAATATTAGCTGGAACACCCTGCAAGACATATGATGATTTAAGTACAAGATCTAAGAAGAATAGGCTGGCCCATAAGCTTTCTATAATTTCTAATGAAGAAGTTTCTGATACATTCAAAGAAATGTTAAAAAAGGAGAAGCATCCTAAGAGTGCAATTAATATTGCTGAAATACTGCCAGCTGCATCACCAAAACGTCTTGAACGGATTGCCGAAATTGTACCTACTCCAACATCACAATCCAATTTTACAGAGGAAGAAGCAATTGTTTTAATGCTTGAACTGGACCTCAGCAGAAACAAATATCAAATTTTAAGAAAAGCTCTGCTTGAAAAGGGACACTCAATTCTACCATCATACATCATTCAAGAAAAGAAGTAAACTATTTTACCATCTAATTCGGTTACCGAAAAGGAAGCATGTGTAGAGTTATCTTATTTGCTTGAGAATACAGCTACCAGGATAGTTGTAGATTTTTCTGCAGATCAGTTAGAAAAAGTAAATAACAGTTACGTTGTATTAATCTGTAAGTGGGGATGTGACGGATTATCAGCCCTTTCTGCATATAAGCATGCTAGTGGAAGTAAGAAAATGGCAGATTATAAAAGCGTATTTATAGCATCTTTGGTGCTATTAAGAATGCGATCTTATTCCTTAATGTAATCTTCATCAAAGTGTAAAAACTCATTTGAAGATATATGGCTTAACACCACTACAGGATCAAAACTTTTGTTCGAATACACAGGGGAGTCGAAGACAACAATAAAGGATTTAATGGAATATATTAACGATGAAATAAATGATTTACAATCTCTTTCAATAACCATAAACCAATACACATTCGACATACCCTTTCAACTTAGTCTAACAATGATTGATGGAAAGGTTAGTAATGCCATTATGGAAACATCTTCTTTTTGGAAATGTTCACTATGTGATGAGACTAAATGGATATTAATGAAGAATTTCTGTCTTTCGGAATATCTTCACTTCACGCTAGAACACGGTTCATGTAGCATTTTCTGCACATATCATATGATTGAAGGTATAGAAGTGTACCAGAAAATTTAACAAAACCTACCAGAAACAACGAAAATTTAAAGAGGTAAATAGGACATGAAAGCATGTCTTTTATAGGTCTAATAAGGGCCTACAACAATATATAAAAATATTTGAAATCGGACGAGAAACAAAAATTTGGCAAGTTATTAAAAATTGTTTATGTCAGAGGTAACTTTGAGCCCGCTTAGCTCCGTGCCTTATGGGTTTGTTGTGCCTTCCTTCCAAACTTAACATTGTACGCTCCTCTACTACACCTGTACCAAATTTCATGAAAATTCAACCAGCCGATCAGTAGTTACAGATTTATTTCCAAAAAATTTCGATTCTGCCCCACTGTGCATTGAAGTGTTAGAAAAACTTATAGGTAGTGAGCTGCGTGTATTTAATATTATTTTTGTGGTGAATATGAAAAAAAAGGATTTTATTAATTCTATTGTTAAAATATTTGAATTTGGGGTATTATTGTTTATATTTTTGTTTTTATTTATTATTGTTTTTTGCGAAACAAATTATGTTATAAATCTTTTGTTTATGGTTAGTTATTGTTACTTAAAGGATTTTTGTTTTATTTATTAATTTTTTATGATTTCATTAACAAGAGGATGAAAAATATTAATATTTCTATTTTAATAGATTTTTGACACTAAAAGGGAAAAAATTAAGAATTATGGACAAAGAAATATTAAGTTGTCATGTTTAATTTCTACTAGTAGAGTTTTAAGTAAAGTTTTTTTTGGAAAGTTAAAAAGGAATTGTATAATTTAATATAGATTTGTTTAGTTCAACATCTATTTTCTCTGCTTCTAAAATTTTAAATAAACTTTATTAAGGGAATATTAATTTCATAATGATTTAAAATATATCAACAATAACCTTTCAATTTTAAATTTTTACTTAATTTTATTTAATATAATTTTCTTTAATTTAAACACTTGTTTTTTATTTCCTATAATTAATATAAGTAGTAAAACAAAACGAAAACTAATCGTGATTAGTGAAACTAATTGTAAATAAAGCGTACTTCTTTTTACGTTAATATAATTTTCGATAACAATAATTGTATTTTTACCATCCGGCACAACAAATAAGAAAATATATTTCTTTATGAAATTTGTACATAAACAGTGAGTTATTTATTTGCAAGTTATTTTTATTTGGAATAATCGTATAAACGTAATAATATTTAATCTCTCTTATAAAACTAAAATTTCATATTTAATCAATAAATCAATCAATCAGTTAATAATTCAAATCTTTTGTTTTAAATGAAAAATAAATAAAAAGAAAAATCTACCACGTCAACAAAACAGCAAAAAAGCCTTTTTAATTGCAATTGTATTGAATTCAATGGCGAAAAGGAAATCCTTTAACAAAAGTTCATTAGAATATTTAACCACAACTTATGCCTTTAACAAAAGACCACTCATTTACTCTTTTTGTACCTCTCACTTTTATCCATCCTTGTGAACGTGGTCAAATGTATGTGGTTGTTAGTAAAGGGTAATGGTAAAATTAAATTCTATTGTGTTCGTTAAAAGCTCTACTAAAACAAAATCCTCTTACCAACAGTTTTAAGGCATTTTTCAATAAAAGTGTGTAAGTGAGTGAGTGTTTGAATATGTGTGTTCAATAGAAAAACCTCAGTAAATCCACAAATAACCGCGCAATTCAATTCATTTTTTATAAATACTACACACGCAATTTAAATACATGTGAACGTGTATAAAATAAAATGTCATGTAAATACTGCGATGTAGTTTTGTGTAGTATTATATGTAATTGTTAACGGTCTATGCGATATCAAACTAGTTATGTTAAGCATTGACCATTTAAGCTTTTTAAATATAAGGTGAGTTTGCTTATGTCAAAGATGTGCAATATTGAGAGTTTCGTTATTTTTTTGAAATTCTGTTATAAAAGGTTAAATTTTAAAGGTATAGTTTTCCATTATATTTAAAATACGAAAATAAGTTAAAATGAACATTATTTTTTATTTTTCCTCAAAAGGATAAAAGGTTTTTCCTCAAAGGAAAAATAGCTGCTCTGAGACGGTCTTGACCATTAGAATGTTAAGTCTATGATTTTAAAATATTTCTAATAAAAAAGTTGTAGTGGCATATATACTTACATTCATACATACATATATATATATATATATATATATATATATATATATATATATCATACATACATACTAAAACTATGTACTCAATTTTTCTCCAGGCCATTAAATTTTCTCTCAAAAGGACTTCAAAATTTCGAAAAATGCACAACTTTAAAAGAATATATAAAATATTGACCAAAACAACATCAATATGGGTGTCAAATAAAAGCTAAGAGTCCCTGCAATACAACAAAAACTTTATTTAAATATTGCAGCACAAAATGTTAAGAAAAAATTCTTTATATATTGTATATAATTAAATAAATATAATATTAAAGGGTTAACTTTTCAAAAATATATTTTCTTAACATTTTATACAGTAATATTTTAATAAAAAATATTATTATATTGCAGCGATTCGTAGCATTCATTCGTAAATATTTAATACTATTTTTACTTTAAAGTCCATTTGAGGGGGAAAACTGTCTACACATGGATCGTCTCTAGTTTTATCTATATCGATATGATATATATTTGAAAATAAATAGTTTTAGTTTTAATGCTGCAACATTTCAATAAAAAATAATATTATATTGAAGGGACTCTTAGTTTTTATTTGAGACCTACATTGGGCTGATATATCGATATGATATATATTTTAAAATAAAAAGTAAAGTTAAAATTCTCAAAAGGATATATATCTTTTTAAGTTTTTTTTTGGGTTGATATATTCGTAAATATTTTATAATTTTTTGTCAAATTAGTATCCTTCGAAACTTTGAAGACCTTTTAAGAGGAAAATTGACAAAGCCTGAACAGTGCAGAACTATCATATTTTTTTTCGTTGGAAATAAAACTGAATTAAATTTTTTATTTTATTAAGGATGATTTAGTTTTAAGATTTATCTAGAAATGTATTTTCTACAGAATCCTATAATAAGTAACATTTATTTCACTAAAATTTACCTACATGAGGTAGATCGAATACTACGATATAATATTTTTTTTGAGTAATTCAGCGTTAACGCACTTTGTTGTGTATGTTGTGTATGTAAAAAGATGAAACTCACTCGGCCACTGAAAGCTATATGAGCCGAGTAAGGCTCTCCACCAATATGCCGAATCCATTAGCCTTGAAAAAAAAATCTTCATATGATTTATGTAAATAGCTTTATCATGGTTCATATTTGGCACCTGCGTGCTTTGTAAAATTAAATTGACGTATCTATTTTAACTTTTTGAAGATTTTATTCACATTTTTATTTTCATAAGAATGAAAATATTTCACTTTTTATGTAATTTTAGTTATAAATATCTTTGAAAATTTAAGTGCGATTTCATTGATTTGAATGTCATTAGAAAGGTAATTAAAATAAATGCATTTGTATACAAAAAGCTTTGAAAACTTTCTCGTTTTCGATTTTTTATTTTCTTAAATAAACGTAAAAATTGATATATTGACTGAACAATTCAATTTATGTTTCTTTGTGACGAGAAGCTGTATTTTAAAAATTGTTTTCTAAAAATCTCATTTATTAAAATATTAGTGTTTTGGACTAAAAAATATTTTTTTAAACCAATTTTTTTTGTTTATTTATATAAAATTGAGAAAATATGTCTTCAAATAAAGCTGTAGGGTAATTTCAAAAAATTTCAATCCAAAATTACAGTTTAAACCATTTCATATTTTTGATTTTTTTTTTTTAAATTTAGAGTGTTTATTAAACTAGTCATCATGCACTTTATACTGTATGAATCAGTTCCATATCGTTTGCGGTTCATATTTTACGGATTTTACCTCGGGCATTTTTATCAAAAATCGACAAAGTTTAAGGTTAAATAACTTACGTGTATTATCTGATTTTAACGAAATTGGTATCAATGTAAAGGGTTAATATTTCTCTTTATTAACAAACCATATAATTTAAACATCTTGCCGGCGCAAGGACCTCTAAAATGAAAAAAAATATCCTTCATAACAAGATATCCTGAAAAAAGTTCTTTTAATTTTAATTATTTTTTGACATAATATTTACAATAAATTTTTCGTTATATTGTAAAATTTTTAAAATGGGATCTCAATGAGAACAAAAGTTATAACAGTTCGTCTGTAGCAGTTTGTACAATTTTACTAACAAATTAGCAAAATTAAGTGTTCTGATACTTTTTTTTCTTAATTTAGTATCAAAACAAATGGGAAATAATAAAAACAATTAAAATTTAATGAAATTATTTTAAATACTTTTTTATTAAAGTTTGAATATTTTGGACATTTTCCATCGTAATTTATATTTTAGGGCATCATTGAAAGGTCTCATTCAATACTATTAATATATGTATTCATTTAACCCTTTAGTTGCACAAGTAATATTTTGGGATTTCTGGTAAATAATTGGTTAAGTCAATTTTTATGTCAAATAAATGTTATCAGAAGCTTAAATTTTTCATAAAAACTATACATTTCAAAAGTCTCTTTAATTCAATTAAAGGAACTTATTATATTTTTCATAAACTCATCTATGAATACGAGGACTTAAGTATAAAAAATACTTCCATTTGACTTATTTGCAAAAATTGCTAATTTAATCTTCAGGAAACAAGATGCATAAAATTGACGCTCTTGCTGTTAAAGGATTAATTACGTGTAGTCTTCAATAGCATCAGGATAGACCATTCCATTGATATAATAAAACCCAATACATGTTGAAAAACGTCCTAAATATATAAAATTTTATATTCGAATATGGAAAATATGACAAAAAACATTAGTAAAATCTTAAATTCCGTGACTGAAAAGAGACATAACAGTTACTTAAATGAATATTTCAGGCTTGAGTAGGCTCTACTTAGTTGTCAAACTTGTCCCCAAGATGCACTTTATTGATGTCAAATTTAGAAATTTCCTGAAGAAATCGCCAGAGATGATTCTTTCACGTACGAAAAATTAATTAATTAAATTAATACAGAAAGTAAATTTGAGAAAATGGAAAGAAAACGGAGAGAAACGCACTGTAAACTAACGACTTTAAAAAAATAATAAATTAAATAAGATCATAACTCATTGTAACTAATTTCCAAATAACAAGAAAACATATATATATATATATATATATATATATATATATATATATATATATATATATATATATAGATATATATAAATTAATGTATTACAAACATTCTTAGATTTTGAAATAAAAAGACAAATTCCTCCTTAGTAAAAAATAAGTTATGTACTATTCCGTAGATGAACATATAATAATCGCTGTCCGACTACGGGAGCTTTTACTGTAATTATAAAGGGCTGTTTTAAATATGAAGAATAAAGTCATTTGACTACTTCACATATTGGAGATGAAAGGACATAAGTAAGTTAAGTTGAATTTTAATCTCTTTTTAAAAACATTAGAGTATAGAGAGTTTTTAGTTAATTTCTTTTACTTCAATTTTAAGCCTTTAAAATTTTTTATTAATATATTTTATATCAATTGTCCGAAGTATATTTTGTTACACTGTCAATTTCAGTGTAGCAGTCCTTTATTACTACATGTAACTCATAAAATTTAATGATTTACTTCTACATCACATTGAAATTGTTATTTTAGGTTTTTATAGACCACAATTTAAAAACTCAACCAGATAAAATCACTCATACGCACTCGTGTATTTATGTTAGAGAGATGGAGAGGTCTAACTCGATGTGTACTGTCAAACTTTAAATGTCAATATTAGTAAAACAACAAACCACAAAAATGACTGACTATATTTATACCCATCTGCTGTTTTTACTAGCAAATAACCATGTCGCGTCTAAAAATATTATCCATCCTTTATGTAAATTTACAAACATTTACTCATCGATGTTATGTCATGGAATATTTTTATTTGCCATAGATCCAGACAATAGATTTATTTTGTTTTTGCTTGGCTTATTATTTATTTTGCGTTCTCTTTTTCCTACATGACTTTAGTAAAGAGTTGACTTTTGACGCCATTGTATAATTTGTATGTGCATAATTTAAATATAAAGTTATAAATTTGTATGAAATTTGTTAAAAATGTTTTTCATTAATTGTAATTTTTGTGGCTTGTTGAAGAGGGAGAGAGAGAGAAAGAGAGAAAGAGAAAGAAAAAGACATTTGCGTAATATAGGGAAGAATATTATGATATCAATATTTTAGTTAAAAATTCATTATGGAAAATTGTTTTGTTTCGAGTTCAAAAGCCAGTGAAGTTTTTGATATATATATATTTTTTTTTAGAATTTTTAGAGCAGAGAAGGTAGATAATAAAATTTTGGCTGTCAAAAATATAATACATGGAAAAGTGTTAATGAAAAAATAATATATGCAAACACATGTTTGGAAATTTTCTTGAATATACTCATTAATGTTTGGATATGAAAAGTAAACTAGTTTTAAAATTTTGAAAATAAAGGAGAGATATATTTCAGCATCAACAATGTTTGGATATTTTTACTAATTTTTCTAAATTTAATAAATTTTGTAATAATCAAACTAAAACCTATTTATCTATCTGTCCCATTTATCCATTTATTATAAAATATTCTCTATCCTCTTCAATGTCACAAACTTTTAAATAAAAAACCATTCGCCTTTAACGCCTATAAAAGCGCCAATATTTGCATTTCAATTAAACTTTACCAATTTCAAATGTACGTGCAATTATTGACCATAAAACAAAATAAAAATAAGTTTTCGTTTAAAAGAGTATTAAGTATAAAATTTGTTCAATTTACTTAATAAAATTTGTCTACAAATAGTGACATTGTTCAATAAACCCAGTGGTGGGAGTATTAATATTAAATAAATTTATTTTTCAGCCTATATTTTCACACCACAATACAGTCGCTTAAACATGCACAGATAGGGAGAAGCTCTAGCAAAAATATGTATAGCAAAAATATTTGAACAATTTTAACAAAAACATAAAAAAACAGAAGAAACAAATTCCCCTAAAACCAATAAATATTTACAAATAATGTTCAGTATTCATAGATTTGTGTAAATATTTACCAATATTCAAATTGGAAAATATTTACACAATTTATGAAATTCAGCACGAAAAGTCCTCTTTTGTTGTATATAATTATGTTTTTTTTTCTTTGTAGTTGCTTTTGTTTGCATTATTTTGTTGCTGACAAATAATATAGAGTAAAATTTTTGTTTTTTTTTTATTTCTGTAAAATACCAAACAAACCAAACATTAAAAAAATGTTATCCTTGAAAATGTGATGCTTTTCAGTAGGTTCATAACGGCAACAGCTGGTCACAGTGTTACTACTTAGATAAGAAGATTTATCCTCCAATATAGTACCTCAAATTTCATTTGGGGACATATTTACTTTTATAGGAAGGGATCTTTTGTTTACTAATTTATATGTTTTTAAATAAATTATTTTTTCTATTGGAAATTTTCTATATTTTTTTTTTTAGAGAATTCTTTACAAATTTTCTTTTTATAAAAATAAAATTTGTAGAAACTTTCCTATTTCTACAAATTTTATTTTTATAGAAAACTTTCGAAAATTTTTCCCTCTTTTATAGGAAATTGTCCATATATTTTTTTTTCTAGGAAATTTTCCCTTAATTTTGTTTTTACAGAAAACTTAAAAAATTTTCATTTTACAGAAAGTAAATTTTCCTTTTATAGGAAATTTTCCAAAATTTTCTTTCTTTAGAAAATGTTCAGTAAATTTTCGTTTTATAGAAAATTTTCCATAATTTTGTTTTCTAAGAAATTTTCCCTTAATTTTCTATTCATAGGAAATTCACAATATATTTTCTTTCTTTTTTTATAGAATATGTTTAATAAATTTTCATTTTATGGAAAATTTTGCATAAATTTGCTTTTTATAGGAAATTTTCAATGAACTTTCTTTTTATAGGAAAATTACGATATTTTTTTTATATGAAATTTTCCATAAATTTTTTTCTATGATATTTTCTCTATTTTTTATAGAAAATGTTCAGCAAATTTTCTTTTCATAGGAAACTTTCAATAAATTTTCTTTTTATAGGAAATTTTCAATAAATTTTATTTTTATAAAAATTTTCAATAAATTTTCTTTTTCTAGAAAAAATTTCAATTTTTTTTATGGGAAATTTTCACCAAAATTTCTTTTTACACGAAATTTTCAATAGTTTTTTTTACGTTAGTTAAATTTTTTTCTTTATAAGACATTTTCCATAAATTTTATTTTTATATAAGATAAAATTTAAAAAAAAATTATTTCTATAGAGTTTTCAATCAATTTGATTTTTATAGAAAATTTTCAATAATTTTTTTATAAGCAATTTTCACTAAAATTTCTTTTAATACGAAATTAGATTATTGAATATAGATTTTTTTACATTAGGTAAATATTTTTTATAGGAGATTTTCTATAAATTTTATTCTTATAGAAAATTTTGAACAAATTTTCTTTTTATAGAAAATATTCAGTAAATCTTCTTCTTATAGGAAATTTTCGATAATTTTTTCTGTATATTCTCTTTGTTTTTTATTGAACATTTTCAGAAAATTTTGTTTTTATAGATAATTCTCAATAATTCTTTTATAGGAAATTTAAAATAATTTTTCCTTTTATAGGAAATTTTCCCTAATTTTTTTATAGAAAATTTTCAAGAAATTTCCATTTTATAGAAAATTTTCCTTTTATAGGATATTTTCCATAAATTTTTTTCTTAGGAAATTTTTCCTAAATTTTCTTTTTACAACATTGTCAAGAGTTTCTTTTTATAGTAAATTCACATTAAATTTTCTTTATATATATTCATGATAAATTTTTTTTTGTATGACATTTTTGATAAATTTTCTTTTAAAAGAAATTTTTCAAGAAATTTTTTTTTATAGAAAATTCTCAAGAAATTTTCTTTCTATAGAAATTTTTCAACAAATTTTCTCTTCATATGAAATTTACGATAAATTTTCTTTTTATAGGAAATCTTCATAACTTTTTTTCCTAATTTTGTATTTATAGGAAATTTTCCCTAAATTTTCTTAATTTTTTTATGGGAAATTTACGTTAAATTTTTTTTATAGAAAATTCATGTGCAATTTTCAATAAATTTTTCTTATAGGAAATTTTTAATAAATTTTCTTTTTGTAGGAAATTTCCAATAAATTGTCTTTTTATGGAAAACTTTCAAGAATTTTCTTTTTATACAAAATTTTCTTTTTGTTGAAAATTTTCTATTTATTGAATTTTAATAAATTTTCTTTTTATAATAATAATGTTTACTAAATTATAATATTTACTGAATTTCCTTTTTAACGAAATTTTCGACAGATTTTTTTACATTACGTAATTCCCATTTTAAATTCCTGTTGTCTGTTCCTTTTTGTAGACTCCGTTCTTTATCAATAAAATATTAATTTCTGCTCTTTAGTACATCTCAGACTCTTGTCAATATTTGAAATGGTCTTTACCATTTAATTTTATTTTGTTCGTTTTTTTGTAAGTGTGGGAAGGTAGAAATTTATTTTGGAATCTTGAGTGTGTTATATAAGTTTGAGTAAATTTAAGTAAATTCTACGTAGTTGTGTATGTATGTATGTGACTAATATAATGTGGAAAATATTCTTTTTTGACTTGTATATAAATTCTATTGTTTGTATTTGTAAATGGTATTAGAAATTGTTGTTTTGTAGCTGGTGCTGTTGTTGTTGTAGTTGTTATTGTTATTGTTATTATGATTAGGAAATATTAGATTGCTATCGCATCCTGTTCGGTTAGTTCTAATTGTCAATATGCTATTTGACTTAATATTTATATATACATTGTTGTATTGTTTGTATAACTTTTGTGTTGTGTTGGTTACACTACGATTAAAAGGGAAATATATATACTGTTATTAATTTCTTTGTAATATATTAGATTGTATATTATTTAGTATAAAATATAATATTAATGTAGAATTAAAAGGTAGCCACTATGAACTATGAACCAAAGATGGATCGATCTTATTGGAATTTGACATGTATTGTGTTTTAAGCTATAATTATTATAGAAAATTGTTTATGCTGAATTCTGTAGAAATATTTTCAATGAATATTAACTTTTTTTTAATTACAAGATACTGGTAAATTTATTTTTCTTTAGCTATCGTTTGATGTATATATATAGTATATCATTAAAATTGATGGGAAGAAATTTAAAGATTTGTTCTGGGTTTATCAACATAAAAATTAAATTCGGCCCAGATATCCTTAATTTTATAATACTTTTAGGTAAGTTTAAATGTAGTTCGCAAAAAATAACTTTGGATCATCCTATTTGTCATATAGAATTTCAAAAAACTATGTTGGGAGGAGATTTGTATTGGGACTAGGTGAAATAATGGAACATTTTCAACCAATTTTAACAGAGTCTGCCTTTGAATAATAAGAATCATATGTACCAAATTTCATTAAATTTCGAAATTGTAACATGTAAGTAATTTGATTACAAGATTTCCATGAATCGATTGGTGTACACCAAGATGGGTCTTGGACATATATTTTAGCATAAGCGTAATACGCTCAACACTGAGCCACATAGGATATAAATACTTCTTTAATTTCCTTTATTTACAGTGTATTTCGTCTCTCCTGGAAATTTAGAATATTTAATCGTTATAATTACCATAAATTAAAAATACAAGTATAGGGTTTTAAACAATTCTCAACTAACTAATAAAATGCTATTTTATGTTTGTTTCTTTATTACATAGATATAAAATATTTTATTGTTCTTATGTTGAAATCAGTTGTTTGTTATTGATGTTTGTTTTTTGTTTGTTTGTTAAACTTTTGAACTCTGTATTGGTCAGTTATGGCAATTTATGTTTGATTTCATTTTTCTCTATATATTATTGCAATAAATATTTATTGCTATTGAACTTTAGCTAGACAAGAATTGTATGAAATAGGAAAAGAAATGTATTGTTTAGGAATATAACAATATCGAAAATTACTATATGAATATTTAAACATTAATCAAAGGCAATTATAATAAAGTTTGATCAGTAGTTAGTTCTGTAGGAATTAATAATAATCTGACTCCTTTAAATTATAAAAGATATATTATAAATTCATTTACAAGTATTATAAAATAAAGGTTAAAAAAACTTAAATATCTCTTTTATTTTTAATGCTCTTTCAGAAAGTATAGCATACTTTAAGGATTATTTGTTCACCTTGAATATTAAAAAGGATTGCATAATTTTTGGATTGTTAAACTTTATCTTGTATAGTATACTTTTCTTCTCAAAAGCTCGTTTTACTTAAAGTTTGTTAATTATTAAGCTATTTTTATATCACAATTTTCTTGTCAATCACAAATTGAGTAGTTCAATTTCATTCATTATATTGAAACGTAAAAAAATACGTGGTGTAATGGCCACAATAATTGTTTTTCTCTCTTTTACGAGCTTTGTAACCTTTTTATTTTAAATAGCATGTTACAAACGAAATCCATTTATTTATCAAACATTTAACGTTTAAGATAAACTACTCTCTCGGGTATTGTTAATGTCTACTGGCTGGGACACCAGAGACGGCGACCAGAAATTGATTGAAAATATTTTTAACACAATTTTAGCACAAAATTAATTCAATACAAATAAAATCACAGACATTACAGAAAACTTTCATTTATACATACACTCTCGTAAAAACAAAATAACCAAAATGTAAAAAAGGAAAGATAAAAAATTAAATATTATCAACAATTAATATATTTTTAAATGAAATATCATGGGAAATCGATTCGATTTGTCATTCTCGTTATTTATTGTAGACCATTAAAAGTGAATGATGAAACAGAAAACTAAATCACTTAAAAAATGGTAAAAATCCATATAGACACACTCGAAAGGCTCACAGACTCCCGATAAAGATCTGTGAATGTCTGAGTGTCCATTTATCTGTCTGTCAGTAAATGTATATATCTACAGCATTTAGTGCATTGGGGAATTGTCGTTATATTTGCAGAAATAAAATTGAAATTGAAATAAGTTTAAACGGTAATATGCTGGTAATATATGTACGAATGTACGCTTATATAAAGGTTTATGCTCTGTATAAAATATAAATAAATTTCATTTACTTACAAATTGATTCCATCGTATCCAGCACCCAGGCCCACATGATCAATGCCAGCGACACGCTTAATGTGATTTATATGAGCTGCAACGATGACGTTGGTGCAATGATGTTAAATAAGCCCAGAAATAAATATTGCAACATCAGCAGCAACCCAACATAACACCCCAAATCAAAATTGGCAGTAAAGTACAGCACCATGCACCATCAATAAGCAGGCAACAAACATCGTTGACACAGCACAAGTAGTAAAGTTGGTAAGGCAGCAAATTATCAGTCCAGTGTAACCAATCAGCAGCAGTCATAGTATTGCAGCAGCATTATTTAATAACATTTAGCGTCAATGCATTAAGTTGATTGTTATGCGTTTGAAGATATAACAGCAACAGCAGCAAGAAAATTAGCATAATGCAATTGAATATTTGCGTTGTTTTTTATTTTATTTTTGAAGATTTTTCATAAGAAAATTGGATGCAAAATCAAATAAAGTTCAATGTACCATTAATAAATCCATTATTTATTTAATTTTTTATTTCAAATAAAATAAATTTATTTTTTGTTGGCGTGAATACGGAAAGTTAGTTGTCATGAAAATAGAAAGATGAAGATAAAAGAGAATATTCAAATTAGATTTAATGCTGTTTTTAAATATTTTATTAGGAATTTAAGACCAAAGTAAAGGAATTTTTAACTGAGCTATTTGCAGTGAATTCTTGTGAGATTTGTTAATTAAGATGATTGTTTATGGAAAATTTTACTCTTTGAAAAGAGTACAATTAAATTATTTAAATATAGGCAAAGAAAAGAATATGGTTAGTAGCAACTATAATGGAACACTGTGATATTATGATTGGAATTTATGGTTGATTGTAATTTATATTATATTTGGATGAAGCACCATAAAATATTATAATAACCGTAGCAATTTTAATATGGGTGCGCTGCAAGTATATAATGGTCGATATATGGGCTTGATTTTATATATATAACAATAACATGGTTGATACACAATAAAAGTATGGTTGAGATGCAGCCGTATTTAATTTTTATATGTACACCAACATATATAATCCTAATATGATTGTACACCAACATCACAGTAGGTGAGAACAATGATATTACTAAACAATGCACGAGCCTCAAAACAAGTAACACGCATTTTGTACAACCTTGTAAATATAAATATGTTTCCAAAAACATTCTTTGTTGTTTTCTGAGTTCATGAATGTTATTCAACATAATATTCTCTTAAATTATTTAACAGTACACGCAGAAAAAAAGACCTATTTAAAATATGGTTGACGATAATTTTATAAAATTATAATATGGTTAAAATTATTCTACAATATTTTGGTAACTACTTAGTTTTTAGTTGCGTAAACCATAATAGAATTGTATAAAATTATCCTTGTGTTGCAAATATTTACATGTTTTTAGCAATTATATATTTTTTTAAACTTTAAAATAATGTGTTGCTGTTAACTCTCCCTGCTCGTAATGTGTGAAATATTAATGTAACCGGATATTATTAATTCGTGTTGCATCGGACCTGATGTTGGTATGGGCGTTTATATGGAGAAAATATGGCTCTTTTACAGTTTTTAGGAAAAATTAGCTACTAAGTACTAAATATATAATACATAATTATCTGTTAAACAAGATATAAAAAGAAAAAATCGGTTAAAACATGTTAAAGTTATTATGAATTCCCCACTTAGATCACTTGTGTAAGGAGTGTACAAAAAAAGTTTTAATTTTTTGAGAAATGCTTAAATAAAATACTATTTTTATTTAAATTTTAACCATAATTACTGAGAAATATGTTCTTGTTTCTGCAGCATAATTCAAACGCCTTCCTCTGTTTGGTTAAAAAATGCTGATTTTTTGAAGACTGTTTCAAAACTCCAATTTTAAAATTTAAAAAATTTTGTTAAACAAATTTAAAAAAAGTTCAAATAAAACTATGTATCTTTAAAGACACTACAGGACATAAATTAAAGAAGAATTTGTTGGGGCAACTATATTTTAAAATGTTTTTTCTCTGCATGTGTATGAAAATAAATTTTTATTATATACTATCTGGTAGATAATAGTGAAGTTTTTGAAATATACTACTATCCACTGGGGTATTCAAATTATTCGGATTTTTCGTTGTTTGAGTAAAATTAATAATTCGAACAAGACATTTTAGTTAGATGTAAACATCAATAGTTTCACAACATCTTTATTTATGTTTCAATGAAACCTAAATGTGAGCCATATTTCAAATCGTCGTAGAATGACGTCAAGTAGTGTTAACGATCTGTCTTCAAAAGTTTTCTTTCAAGAATAACAAACTTGCAAAATACGATTAATTTTCGTAATATTAAAAAAATAATATTTAAATTATTGGATTTCACTTGACATCGTTCTTTCGTTTTTATTACATTTGATTTGGAAAAAGCTATTTCGAAAATGAAATTATAAAAGGTACATTTATTTAACATAAAGAAATATTTTTTTATGAAAAAGTAAAGTAGTTGGATTTCAAAAAAAAAAAAAAAAAAAAAAAAAAAATAAAATACATAAAATTAAATAAAATTATTCGTTCGAATAATTCGAAGGAACATTATTGGAATGAACACCCTACTATCCACGAAGCTGTTGATATAATAATTTATTGTTCTCAATTTGTTTCAAAATCAAAAAAGTGTGACCACCGATAAGAAAAATTATCACCGATTTATCTGTGTAAAAGTACCAACTGAAGAATAAAAAAGTATGTGGACGATTACTTTTTCATGTTTTAACTTTCAATGAAATATAAATAAAAAAATATTCTCTTTTGCTGATTCGCAGCTTACTCGGCTGAATGTATTTTATGACTATGTCTCTCCCATACTGTCTACGTTAATTGCTTTAAAATTTAACAGCACGTTGAGTGATTTAAAGTTTAAATCAATTAAAGTACTGTTAGAAGAGAAAATGTGTTTGTTTGAATATTTAAAAAAATTGCAATATGTTTTGCTTTTTTTTGTCCGAAAATTGTTATTTTTTAATTAATTAATATGTTTATGTGTGGCAACCTAACTTTAGTTGAGTTGCCTACTGGTAACGCAACCTACAAGTAAATTTGTGTTATGAATGGCAACTTTCGATAACTGTCAAGAAGTTATCGAAAATACTGAAGTAAATGTAAGTAAATGAATAAATAATGTAAAATAAAACAAAAAAAAAAAAGTGAATTTGCCTTTTTTGTTTTTTTAATCGGATCAATTGTGTTACAGATCTTTCGTGATCACTTGAACAGGTTTCTACAACCCATAATAGATACTCTTCGGAACTCACCAAGTACAGAAAATTAAATTGGTATATATGATATTTACGCTTGAGATTATGAAACTGGATCCTCTCACAGAAACAATATTATTTGTCACACTGAATCCGCATTACAAATATGCAAAATTTAACTTTTGGATTCCTCTTGGATTAATATTCGTATTGCATCCAATTTCCAAGCTTTGGAATGTATTTAATTTTTTTAATAAATTTAATCTACTAAATGCTCAAATTATTAATACTTTGATAGAAAAATATTTATTTTTCAATTTTTTGTTTTAAAAAATATTCAGCAACCAGAAATTTATAGTTGCCTGTATGGCAATTGAAATTGAGAGCTTTTAGTTGCCAGTTGCCATCTGTAACACCATTTCGGCAATTGGCAACACAACTAAAGTTAGGTTGCCATACATAATCGACCTATAAGTTTTTTTATTTTATTTATTTTTTATTTTTTTGAATTTAAATATATATTTTTTTAATTCCATACATTTACTTTTAGAAAATTGGTACTTTTTTGCAAATGAGTTTTTTTTAATACTTTTTTAGCTGAACAATTTTTACAAATTAGCACTTTTTTTGAAATTTTACTTTTCTAATTTTTTGAAAATTGGTATTTGGGAATAATAGCGCGTAGAAAAAAATTTACTAAAACTTTTTTTGAAAATGTATTCATACATTAAAACTCTAAAGGAAATTTTTTAGTTTTTGAGAAAAATTGGTACTTTTTTGATACTTTTTTCAAAATTGTTTTTTTTTAATTTTTAAAAATTAACAATTTACTTCAAACTTGATACTTTTTTGAAATTTGTATTCTTTTTTGAGTTGGCATTTTTCCAAAATTTTGATTTTTTAAATTCCATAAATTTTATCTTGGAAAAATAAGCTGGTTTTAAATATTTTTTGGTTGAAATATTGTTCGATTTTTTGACATTACACTTTTTTAATTTTCCGGAATTGTTTGACTATTTTGGAAAATTGCTACTTTTTAAAAGTTGTTTTTTTTTTTGAAAATTTTTTAAAATATATATTTTTCCGAAATTTGCATCTTTTTTTTATTGAGTTTTTAATTTTAAATTTATAAAATATTTTAACCAGTTTGTTTTTTTTATTTAGTGCTTTTTGAGAATTCATACTTTTCGAAACTTGACACACATTCTTTAAATTTTACATTAGTTATTTTTTGAATTTAGTACTTTTTCGAAAAATAATAACATTTTGGATATTGTTAATGTCTTGGAATATTAATTAATGTTTTATTTAAAAATTAGTACTTTTAGAAAAAATAGGTGACTTTTTTCTAATATTTTTTCTTTTTTGGAAATATGATACTTTTTGAAATTGTTCCTTTTTTAAATTATTTTTTGATAGTTAATAATTTTTAAATTTGTTACTTACTTTTTGAACTTATTTGTAAAAATTGATATTTTTCGATTTATTATTTTAAACATTTATTGTTTTTGTCTCAATTGAGTACTTTTTTAAAATTTATACTTTTGAAATGGGTACATTTTTTGAAAAATTGTTCTTTTTTGGAAAATTATTATTACTATTTTTTGCCAGTTTTTAGTACCTTGATTTTAATAATTAGGAATTTTTTTTGAAAATTTGCACTTTTTTGAAATTTAATATAAAATTTAATGATTGGAAATTGGTACCTTTTGCTAAAAATGGCATTTTTTATGTACTCATTTTTTAATAATTATTGCTATTTAGAAAATGATAACTTTATAAATTTTATTTTTCTGTTTTTGTTTTTTGGAAAATTAGATTTTCTTCGGAAATTTTTTTTCAGAATGTTTATCTTTTTAAAAAGTTGTACTTTTTGAAAAAATTTTCAATTTGGTACTGTTTTTAAAATGAATACTTTTAATTTTTTTAATTTGGAACTTTTTTGTAATAAACATATTCTGATAATTTATGATTGAATTGAATATCGATGTTTTTTAAATTGATATTTGTTTTTTTTTTTTTTTGATAATTCTTTAAATTTGGTACTATTTTTTTATGTTTAAAATAGCAGTATTTCTATAATTGGTGTTACTTTTAGTAAAAAAATTATAGAAAATTTTATAGTACTACTTTTTTTTTGTAAATTGGTGCTTGTTTTATTTTCTTTGTCAATTTTGTACTTTTTGTTTTTTTTTCACAAACAAAAAATTACCTCTTTTTACTGCTTGTGAAAACTTGAAAAGTTTTTTAAATGAGTGTTTTTTTATTTGGTACTTTTTTTGTATTAGAGCTTTTTCACAAAGTTGTTAATTGTATTAAAAAAAAAAAAAAAAAAAAAAAATATGCTCCAGTTTATTTTTATTCGGTGCCGGTGAGAATGACAAATATTTTCTCGACTGTAAATCGATTTGTGTGATTTGTTTAAGGGGAAAAAGGAAAAAGAGAAATTCTAAGAAAAATTCGTAAAAAATATTGCTTATCCCATTTTATGATAATATGGTAATAATAGGTCTTCAAATAGTTCCAGGATAACTTTAATTCTGGGTCTTTATATGGGCCTTATTTCGCTTTAATTAAAGTTTATATTATTGCAGCTTTAGAGAAATGTTTTGACGTGATTATAAATTTATTTTAATGGTAGTTATTGAAGTAAATTCATATTGGCTTTAGTCGTAGCCCTAAACTAGACTTAACCGCAGGGGTTTATAAAATCGCAAACTAGCTTTCATCGAATAACCTTATATTATGGAGAATGTATATATAATTCCAGTGTAAATCTATTCAAAGATCTTAATATAATCCTAAATTTATTTTAAAGGTAAAAATTTATAAAGTCCTAAATTAGTTTTAATAAAATGTAAGTGCAGATTAGCTTTAATTGAGAATTTTGATATAATAATAGGTTCAGTTATGATTGTTATAAAGTAATATAAAATGTAGCCAGTACATTTGTTAAATATTCAACTAATGTGTTTAGGTATTAAATTTCATATGATTTCAGCTAATATCTAAAAAATCTTATTTAGTTTTTTTTTTCAAAAACCAATAGTCCTTTAATGTTATATTGATTTCACGGCACTGCAAAATTAATTGCATGTCCTAAATACCTACGTTTTCACAAACATCATCCTTCCCCTCATTATTACAAAAATGTTGAAGTTTAATAGCTTTCTCTTTTCTTTTTCTTAATCATTTTTCATTACTTACCCACTGCATCATGTACGGTTGAGTTTTCACTACACGATAGAAATCTCGAATAAAAATTAACCATAATAATACCACCGTTCTTGGCCAGTGATTGTAACATGTCATCCTGTACATTACGACTAGAATTGCACAACTCATAGGCTGAAGAATGTGAAAATATTACAGGTGCTTCGCTAACTTCCAAAGCGTCACGCATGGTGCCCGTCGAAACGTGTGACAAATCCACCATCATGCCCAAACGATTCATTTCGCGTATGATTGTCTGCAAATATAAAAAAGACATAATAGAAAAGTGTGAAAATGGGATAAAGAGAATAATTGTTGCTAGTTGTTAGTGGGAGAAAGTATTGTAGTATAAGTTTAAATATATATATATATATAAAAGAATAAGAGAGTTAATTAAAGTTTGATTGTTTCACACGAAACGTAGTAAAGAGATTAGTGTAGGTGGCGAAGCCCCAGATGAATGACCAGTGTATATAGTAAAGCATTTGAATAGAGTAATGCATACAATTGCTTTTAATTATAATTGATGGCTTACATATCTCAAACTAAACAAAAACTAGAGATGGATGATTGGTATTTAAAAACAGAAGACAATTCATTTGAAAAAAAAAAAAAACACAATAATTCAAATGAAACTATAAAATATAATGAGTAATGAGTGAACTTGAATAAACATAAATTATATAAATGCACTGAATGAAAAATGACATTTCAAAATCGGCTACGGTTTTGTATATATTGCCACCTTACACGGTATCTATTTTTAGAAAACTTTCGTGTTTAACTTGTTAATGTATGGGTATGAAATGACTATATAACACAATCACAAGTCATTAAATTTTTACACGTCGAATGCCGCTGGTAAACAAATTTAAGTTTAGCTTCCTAATTTTAATTATAAAAAAGTAAAAAGTAAATTTATTTGAACATTTATTGGGATTTGCGCGTTTCTAAAAATGTTAGTTTTTTTTTATTCAAAATTGTAAGGATTATGATTTCGTAAAGATTTTTTGACCATTTCTTTTTCAAACAACTTTTTAATTTTCTGTTAATTAAATAAAAAAAAAAAAAATATATATTAAATATTAATACTATATGATACCCTACTCCATTATGTACGAGCATAAAAATTAGGTAAGGGGACTTATATTATACCTGTGGCCAATTTTACTAAATGTAAGATAAAATATACAAATATAGAATAATGTTTTGATTTTAATATCTAGATGATTTTATACACTCTAGGGTGATTCCTGGAAGCGGGTTTATATGGAAGCTTGGTATATTATGGAGCGATTCTCATAAAATTTGGTAATATTGTTTTTATTTACATAAAACTTATTTGTGTTGAAAACTAACTTGATACTAACATTCGTATGGGATTTATTCACGTTAAAGTGATTTTTAGAAGAGGGATTTATATGGAAGCTATGGTCAATTATGGACCGATCTTTACAAAACTTACTACAAAGATTGATACTTATAGAGAGTGTTTAAACTCTATTCCGGGGGGACATTTGTATGGGGGCTAGGTGAAATCGTTCTTGTATCATAAAAATCCCATAAAAATTCGAGGCCCAATATTTCATAAAGTAAAAAAGATAACCTATATATATGGCAACGTTTTTGTAGTTCTCAGCTGGATGATTTTACTCATATATTAATCTTTAAACTCGAAGTGTCCAAGTTCGGTTACTTGTAGAGTCGCCTCTATTAGGGCTATACAGTTCAAGCACAAAATTTAAACTCGTATACACCTCTACTATCATCTTGCAAAAATTTCGTTCAAATTAAACTATTCGGTTTGAAACTTCATATTTATTTCCATTTGAATTGTCGAATCGTAAACTATCTGTTACCCGAAAGAGTGGTTTCCTTATAGTATTGTTATTAAATTGCGGTTATAAATGCGTGTAGTTAATGTGGAAAAATTTATTGTTTATGACAAAATAATAAAAATAATGATTCGATGATTACTTTTGGTGTAGGAGTCAAATATATTAAAAATTTCGGTTTCGAAAATTCTCCAACAGACAAAGAAGCAGCAGAATCCAATGGCAACGAATAATTCCGTCAATTCCTGGAAGAAATAAATATGCCATATATTTCCTTTATTTGAACGGTGAGTTTAAAAATTATATTCAACATTAACATAAAATATAATTATATATTTTACTATTTAGCCATAAAAGTGACATTTAAGAGTTTGCTCTGTTATTTAATTATGAACGATTTAAGTGAGGCTGTGACACTGTTAGGTCTGCAAACGGAGTCAGGAATGAAATTTTTTAATTGATAAAAAGAGGCAAAATTATAATTATATTTTATTAATAACATTTGTATAAATTTTTTAATTCATTTCATATAAGACGAAGATACCGATTCATTTTCAAGTACATACCGATGCGGTATAAAGTTCAATCACTGTCGTATTCATTTCGATATAGAGTTAGTTTCAATTTGATACCATTGCGTTAAGAATTTTCCGTTGTAGATTTGAATACGCCGCTTCCAAATTTAACACATAAATGCCTGATTATTACTCTGGGTGTGATGTTCATTTAGAAATTTCGTAAAATTTATATTCTGTGGAATTTTATATTTTTAATTGAATTAATTTTACATATTTTAAAAATAAGCCACTTGGAAATTTCTATTAAAACTTCAGTAGTTAAATATATATATATATATATATATATATATATATATATATATATATAAGAAAAAACAAACATTTGTCTATTTTGATTAGGGCATTCACTCGTATAATGTTTGTTTGATTAATCGACAAATTAAAATCAAATAATTAAGAATTTCGAGTAAAATTTTGTTAGTGAAAATTATACCGATTAATCGAAAAATTTTGTTAAAAATTATTACTAGTTTTAAAGTTTGAATTTTAGTTTTTTAAAAAATGTTGCTTGAAAACAACTGCTGCAAAATTTTTATAGAATGTTTAGCATCTAAAAGTGACACCATAATTTAAAATTTTATTTAAAAAATTCTATTTAGTAAAAAGAATGGAAAATATACCTAAATTATAACGCGTAGTTAAAGATCGTTTTTCAATCACAAAAATCAAATAAATGAAGAAAACATCACTTTAAAAAATTATAATGTAAAATTTGAAAAAACTTATTTTTTATAATTTGGTTTTGGAGGTGACAAAAAATTATTCACCTTCTTATATTAAATTTTTCCTAAGAAACAAATTGTATGATTTTAAATTTCATTTGAAAAAACATATTGTTGGTTCTATGAATGATAGTTCAGTCGATATGTCTCAGCCTGGTGTATAACATATGATGATGATGTCTTGGATGAAACTTGTGTTATAGAAAGCATTTGGACTTAAAACTGAGTTAAGTAAGTAAACATATATTTACTGTTAATAATCGCTGAACATCTTAATTTAAAATAATTCAGAACTTTTTTCGAATTCATAGATGTACCTGAAGAGATTTTTTAGGCCTATTTATTTAACTATCAAATAATTTAGCAAAATATAACGAAACAATGGTTTTATGAAAACAAAAGAGAAAAATGTAAAGGAATATTTCAGAAGGGCTATTTAAATATTTTTTTTTTAAACTAAGTAATCTCAATTAATGTAGGAATATTTTTGATGTTTCTAACTGTTGTTTTTTTTTAATAAAAAGCTAAGGCAACAAATAGTGCCTATTTGATTTTTAATAACAATTGAAAGAACTAGTAAAATTTTAAAGTATAATTTACTCAATTATCTTGAGTAATATAGAATATTTACTCGACTATTCGAGTAATTTAAAAACTGTATTTTCGAGTTATTTGAGTAATCGAATAATGAAAAAGTTGAGAAAAATGAATACCCTAATTTTGATTCATAATATATACATTCATTATAATAAATCTCTTTGACTCCTACATTTCCAGTTGGTTATTAACAAAAATATTATTTCTAATAGAAATATGTTAAGTAAATTATGGAAAATTTTCTAAATTTTATTTTTGTTTAATTAACTATATTTATTATTTCTTACGAAAATAAATTCTTTAAAATTGCAAAATTGATTTTATAAAAAAAGTAAGCTAAGGAGTGAGGTCGAAAAAATCTTGACATACAAAAATTCTTGCATTTTTCACATTTTTATTTAATTGATATTATATTGCAGATCAAAGAAAAATATAAATTTTATATTTTCAAGCACTATCTATGAATTCGTGGATCTTTTTTGGTAACCCACTCCTTTTAAAATCATCGATATTTTGGTACACCGTTTTTGTGCTCTTCAATTCTCTTTTCACAAGAGCCCAATATCTCTCTGAATTGAACTGACTTGGTACTAAAAATATTTTATTGTTTTGGTACCATTCCAGAGCTTTCTTACCGTAGTGACATGATGGCCAATCGGGCCAAAAATATGAGGACACATTGTGCTCTCTTATGAAAAGAAGAAGCCTTTTCTTGCAAACATTCTTTGACGTACTTTGCGGTATTTATAGAGCCCACTGTAACAAATGACTTGCTTCTTTTTCCGCAACTACATAAAGCTAGCCATACCAGACATTTTGTCTGCTTTTGGGTCTTAAACTTGTCTTCAACATTTCAACAACAATATGCAACATGAGTATGAAATTTGGCTTCTAATTTTTTTGCAAATTTTTGGACTTTTAGCACGTGCTTTTGTTTTCGTCACTCAGTTTGAGCAAACACACAAAATATCAACATGGTTGTCATTAAAAATAATAAAAAATATTTAAGTATTGCTTCCGAAAGAAAAAACGTGTGTTAAGATTTTTTCTATCTCACTCCTTACTTACTTACAATGATGTGTTACTAAATAGATTTTTGTAATAAATTTTCTTTTCTTTGTTTGCAATTGAAAATAATTTGTTTTCTTTCAATTTGCATTTATAATATTTTTTTAAATAAATATTTATAGTTAAATATAAACTTGGAAATTTTATTTATTCAGGCAATTGTTAATATTATTGATACTTGAGTAAATATTTAAACTCTTCAAGTGCAAGAAAAAAAAAATAATAATAATAAGAATAAGAATATGATAAGTAAAATAAATCAAGTGTAATGAAAATTATTGATAAAAAATGAATAAATTTAATTTAAATTTATAGTAAAATCATTGTACAATCAAGAGCCTCACGAAAAATGATTGCAAATGTACCCCTCTAGAAATGAAGATTGGTCTGTTCTTATAAGATTCTCAAAATATTACATTTGAACGTTTATATTTACTTGAGCTGGACTCTGTTTTAAAACACCTCAAAAAATACATATTTTTTCAATATCATTATCAAAATTTTCGATAAAAGAAAATTAACTTTAAATTGCAATAGAGGCATACTAAGGTCTGGAATATTAATTTAAATAATTGTTGTGCCTCTTTTCAGTCGAGCAATATTAAGATTTTACTAACTTTTTTCTAATATTTTCTTTATTCAAACATATAATTTTATATATTTCGAAAATTTTTCCCAATATAATGGTAAATTAAGTACCATTGGAATGGTCTATCTTGTTACTATTGAAGACTACACGTAATTAATCTTTTAACAGCAAAAGGGTCAATTTATGCATTTTTTCGAAAAAGATTAAATTAGCAATTTTTGCAAATAAGTCACATGGAACTATTTGTTATATCTAAGTATACATAGATAAATTTATGAAAAATATACTAAGTTACTTTGAAACCGCGATAAAAATCTTATTAAAAAGATTTTTGAAAATTAGTCACTAATTTTCTCGAATTTATTGTTTTCTATGATAAATGTTTGCTTTTGCTGCCATTTATTTTCTTATATAACCATTTGATATAAAAATTAATTGAAGCAAATTTCAAAATATTGTTTGTGCAACTAAAGGGTTAAATGAATACATATATCAATAGTATTGAATGAGACCTTTCCAATGATGTCCTGAAATATAAACTACAATTGAAAATATCCAAAATATTCAAACCCTAATAAAATAGTATTTAAAATTAAATCATAGAAAATGTTAATTTCACAAGAATGAAGATTAATTTTAAAAATATTTTTACACATTATGTATTAAACGTCATTTGACTATCATATGTTGTATTTTTTTATTTTTTTTGACAAAAAGTTAAATATTTAATACCTGTTGATAGAAAATTATATTTTTGGAAGTATTTTAAAAATGGTCCAGCACACGTGAACGAAATATATCTATCTTTAATTTTAGGGGATACATTCGTAACATTTTTTGTCTCCATACAATCAATGAATTTAAAATTAAATATTTTCGGTGTATTTGAGGAATTAATATTGTATTCATCATTTTTGGATTACACATTTCTCAAATATGGAGCCTTTTACCTAATAGATCTTAGCGGTAATATCTTTAAATTTACGATACTGTATTTTCAATCGCAATATGTAGTAATATCTTATTTTTGATACAAAATTTGTTTTTGTTTATATTTTCCAAAAATAAAATACTATTTGTTGTTATTTTCTGATTATAAGTTTGCAACTTTTAACCCTTTAATATAAATCAATATGATTTCGTATCAAGAATCTTTAGAATGCTTTTCAAAATATTGTTTAATATGAGTTAAATCCATTTGCAGATTGTTCAATAATCTTTTATTATACATAACGCGAGTAAAGTTCATTATTCCGAACTTCGTACAATTTCCGTCTCAGAAATTTTTGAAAAAAAAAATATGTATATGGGCTCTTATCAAAAATTCTTGATTTTAGGTTTTCAAAAAATAAAACTTATTTTTTGATGGCACATTAAAATCCATTTGTATAAATAAAAAGTGACTCGAATGCATGTAAAATCATATAAAAAGGGGCGCGAAACTTATAGCGGTTTTAATTTGAACATATAAGCATTTTTACAAGCTAAAAGTTTATGTATAATTCTTAAATCCTACCGAGTTATTTAAATAAAATGTATAATTTTTTCAATGTTTGATGGCATTAGTGTAGCATATTTTAGGGTTTCCTGGCATATATATATATATCCGAAATAAGGATGCCCATGTATAGGATCCAAGTTAAATTATTAGAAAAAATTAACTTAATCGTTACATTAACAATTGAGCTACAGACTTCGTGCTTGCACAGATCTGCCAGATTTTTTTTTGCCACACACAGAAAAAAATTATTCACCACCAACCTTAAAGTATACTAATCGAGTAAGAATTACTTATTAAGTCGGTCTAACGATGTGCGACCTTCTAACTGGCTGAACTAAGTACATGACGCAATTTTAAAGGTAATCCAATGAAATTTGGCACGTGGGATCTCTATAATACAAGGACGAAATCTATTGAAATTAATTTTCATCGTTTCACTATTTCACCTAGCCGCCATACAAATCTCCATCCGGAATACGGTTTTAGTGCTCATAAGTATCTTAAATAAATACCTATTTTATCAGTATACCAAATTTTATGAAGATCGGTGCAAAATTTACCATACGTCCCTTATAAACATGAATAAATCTCGAATAAATGATAATATCGAAATAAAATTTGAGGTCATAAGTTTTGTACAATTATACATCACACTACCAAATTTCACAGTAATTGGTCCATAATTGACCATAGCTACCGTATAAGGCCCTCTCCCAAAAATTACTTAAAAAATGATGTTAGGGTATTATATGGTCGGGCTAGATGGAATATACCTTTCTTACTTGTTTCATTATTGTTCTTGCTTTTTTATTGGTAGTGGTGAAGGACAACGTCAATAATAAAAGATTGTTTGTACATGGATTTATTTTATTATTTATTACTATATCATTCTTACGCTTACGTTGAATTTGTAAAAAGTAATGCACAGTAATGCGATATAAAAAATCGATAAGCTAAAATGAAAGAAAACTCGCCAAAAATTACAAAAAAATGCAAAAATTCATAAAAATCGTCATTGCAATAAATGACTAAAGCGTGAGAAAAGCAAAAAAAAAAAATCGCAAAAAACTTTCTTCAGGATACGTCATAATATGGGTGAAAAGTATACAATTTGCCCATCAGTTATATTCATTCTAAAATTTTTGAAAAAAAAAAATATGTATATGGGCCCTTATCAAAAATTCTTGATTTTAGGTCTTCAATGTTTGATGGTATTAGTGTAGCATATTTTAGGGTTTCCTGGAAAAATTTAAACAATTTTCTCTATACCAGAAATCGGGATTTTAAAAAATTTTGCCAAAATTTATGTTATTTCTCCACATATTATACGAAAATGTAATTTATTGGAGTTTGTTAAAAAGAAATGCTATTTAATAATGTGATCATTTTTTAATCCAAATAAATTTTTTTGGCCCATAAAATTTTTATTTTTCGAAATTTTTTGATGCACTTGCATGTTTCCGTTAAGCATTACAAATAATACCTAATTATTCCAAATATGGTCAATTTCACACTGTGCATGCGATGTACCTTAGAAAGATTTGTGTTTGACAAAAGTGATCCGGTTTTAAATATCATTGAAATTTGTCTTAAATTTAGGATCACAATCAATTTTTTTATTTATCGTCAGTTTTATATCTATATATTCAAGATTTGTACAAATTGGTATTTACTATATAAAAATACAAAAACAAAAAGTGCAAGTGCAAAACAGACTTTTTCAAAAAATTTTCGCTCTTGTTTTCCAAACTTTGAAACTATCTGCTGCGTTGACTATTTCGGGCTCATCGTCGAGATATAGCTCAAAATACTCATAATTACAACAAGTATCAACACCTATTTCAGAATTCTTATTCCGTTTGGGAGAGCACAGACCCCTCCCAGAAAAAAAATTTAAAAATTAAGAAATTTTATCATCAAAATTTGACTACTATGTATGTAACTCTTGAAAGTCTGCCCAACAATATAGAAAATATAGGAGTTTATCCCCAAAGTCCGATTAGTTTATATAAGATCGAGTGAGATCAAAATGTATTAATGGGAAAAAGTTAAGTAATTTTTAGCACTTTTTCAAAGTTTTTGAAATTTAAACAACAATCATGATTACAAAATGAAACTCATTGTGCTAAAATTCTGCACTCTATTAGCTTCAAGTCTTGTGAATTCAGTTTTGTAACCCGTTTGTTTAAAATAGTTTCACCACAAGACTTATTAAGGATTTAATTCAGTTTCAACCAGTTTAAAAATTTTTGATAATGGCCCATATATATTTGTTAATTATATCTGTTAAATAACACACACAGAGAGCGAGTTTTTATTGTGACTCAAGAGCAAGAAATTAATCTCTGTGTGCAACAAATTCTAAACAAATACATTTCTTAGCATAATTTTTATTTTTAATTTATTTCGTTGCTTATTAATAGAAGTATGTAGAAGTATATATCCTTAGAAAGCTTATAAAAGTACACGTATAGTGATGCTAAATTTATTGAATTTCTCTTTATATAGAAACATTAGCATACGAAGGAAAATATGTTTAGAAAAAAATCGAATAAAATTTAAAACAAGGTCGGAAAATGCAAAAAAACAGTTTCGATATAATTAATAGAGGATTGTATTGTATTGGTTTTATTTTTTTTAAATATTTATGCGCAATAAAATCAAATATTCAAATTTTTTTTGAAAAATTACAAAATTACGAACTCATTTGGAGACCTGGTCCAAAATTTTTGTTATGTCGTTAAATGCGTGTCCTAATGCATTTATTGCGCTACCAAATATTTTTTTTGTAAAAATATGAAAAAAAAAAAAATAATAAACCCCGAAAAAAGTATCTTTTTTCATTTTGATTCAGCTTACGAAAGGGTAATGTAAGGACAAAAATTTTGAGAAACGGTATCTCAGAATGAATTAAATTTGCATTAATGCTTTTGCCAAAAAACCTAAAATAAATAAACAAAATATATTGAGATAAATAAATAAAATAAAATAAGATAAAATAAAAAATAAAATAGAAAAAAAAAAAAAATAGAAGAAAATAATATACACAATAAATCAAACAGAATGAATAAAACAAAATATAAAAAATAAATAAAATAAAAAACTATTTTAAATAAAATAAATAGTTTATTTTTTATTCATTTCATTTTTAATTTATTTCTTTTTCTATTTTTTTAACTTTATTATTTGCTGTATTTGTTATATTTTGTAAACTACATCCACACAAATAGCAATATTGCATTTGTTGCTTTTCTGCACATAATTTAATTCAATACAATTCAAAATATTCCCTTGCTAAAGTGTGTTGAAGATTCTCAACACATCTGAATTTGTTTTATTTTGTTGCCTTTTCGATACCTAAGCATACGCAATGAATTGATATGTGATCTAAAAAAAGCAAAAACAACAATTAAAAAGAAGGAGAAAGAATTGAAATATGTTGCAAATGAATTGATGCAGATGGTTAGTATATTTTTTGAGCTGAAAAAAAACTCAAATTCTCAATAATAAAATCTTTTAATTTTATGACATATAGTAAAATTACCAACATTTGTTTGAACACTTCATTATTCCTAATTTGATAGATATTTGGGTTCACATTTAGGAAATAAATATATTCCTGTAAAAATGTTTTGTTTTTTTTTTTGCAAAATTACAGACTAATTTGCACCTGGTCCAAAATTATTGTTATGTTGTTAAATGAAAGAAATATAAATTGCTGAAATCTGTATCTGTATGTATTGTTGTATTGCGCAGTCCCACATAAATTTTCCAATAGTTTTTCAGTTGGTTTCTGAGATTTTAGCAAAAACGATCGGATAAATAAATATTTCAATTTAAATAATAGTCAATCATATTAGGAAGAAGTCCTAAATCCTCAAAATTAGTATCTGTGGCTAAATTATAGAGAGACTGTGGTACTCCAAATACAGAAATTATTACAAAATGAATCTATCGAATCAATTCGTCTAAACCACCTTCTATATATTTGCTAGAAGAAAATACGATTATATTGATTCATGATCTCATCTCGTTAATCGGCTGCAATACTATTAATATAGTTCCTATAAAACGAGGAAATATAAATGAAGTTAAGATACAAGCTAATCATGAAAATAATTGTCGTAAGATTGTGAAACCTGTAAACAAATTTTTATACATATCAATTAAAAAGTGGTGTCTTCAAATTATTATAAAAGGCATTCATTCTAGTGTAGAACCAATTGAAATAAAACATAGTTTAGAAGATAAGGGGTTTAAAATAAAAAAAAAACTGTTATGAATCTGCGTAGTCTTGAAAAATAAACCCAATTAATCTTCAAAGTTGAATTAGAACCCGGCGACAAAAAATTAAAGAAAAGCGATACACGCCCAATATATGATTTAAAGTATTTGTTGCATCGAAAAATCCCAACAAAAGAGCTGTATAAGCGTCCAGGAGCTATCAGAAATATGATCACAATAATACTTACTGTATATTACCTCCAGTTTGTGTTTTTTTGTGGCGAGTTACACAATTCGTCCCAATCTGATAAACCGAAATCGGACTCTAACATAAAGAAATGTAGTAATTGTTGTGAAAACCATACAACCAACTACAAAGGTTGCCCAGTGCATTCAATCGTCAAATGACTTCTAGGACAGAAAACTAGCGTTTCTCCCAATAAACCACCAAATTAAGTACCCCCAATTAATAGAGCCATTTAGCAACAAATACGCAAATACCCTTAGAGCAAATCAAACTTTAGCAGTAAATTCTGTGCATAAAAATAAATTTAACACTAACTCTATTTCTGAAATAACTGAATATTCCCATGATTTTAATTTTACTACACTAGAAACTGCAATAGAGACAATTTTACAAACTCTATGAGCAATATGATGCATACAAACTATTCTAAATAAACATGAATTGTCTGAAGACACGTCTTTGGAATGCAAACTAAGATGTTATGAAAAAATATAAAGAATTTCAGTCCTTTAAAGAACTTTTTAATATTCCAATATTTTTTTCCAAAGAGATGATGAAATTTCATATGTTTCTCCTTCTACCAGTAAAATATTGAAAAACATTTTTACTGAAATTTTGATCAATCTTAAGTATTTTTATTTGTTTTTACCAGAATGCCTTAAAAAATTCTCTTGTGGACCAAAATAGTTGGAGGAAAATTTGTAATCTAGTTTTTCCATAACATCTCCAAATTAGGCATTTTTTCAGATACTCGTATATTTCGATACAAATATTGACACTCTTCTTCAGCTCATGACTTTCGATTTTTGATAGGGAAATAAAGAGTAGATTGTAAAAGTTTTTAATATTATTCTATACTTAATTTATAGATATGCGTCGTATGTATTCCTAAATCATTGAACTAAAAACGGGACCCTCTTGAGTTTTGGTACGCTCAAGATGCAAGCAACACTAATATATCTCCATTTTTAGGCAAAAAAATTCGATTTTCAGCGGAATATTTTTTATTTCGTTAATATAAATTCCATGGCGCCAATTGGATCATAACATGTTGAATCATGAGTATTTGGGGAAATGCATGCCGATTACATGCAAATTCGATGTTTTTTATAAAACATATTAATAAGGCAAATTTATTAATAAATTTTTAGCTAAAATCTATGTAAATCTGAAACAACATCCTGTTCAATATCTATTTGTCATTCAGTAAGTAAGAAAAAAAAGTTAAACTGCCAACTAATGGTACACTTATGCTATGAAAAACTTAAGGTTAGCCCAAAATAATATTATAGACATATTATGACAATCATTTATTTATACATATTTTAATATATAACATATTAAAATATTTGCTAAATTTTAATTAATAAATATTCTTTTGATATATTTATACAATAAAAAATTATATTACACAAAATATTAACTAAAATTTTGCCAAAGAGTCAAATGAATGTATTGCTATAGACTCGTATACAAATATGTACTTATTTAAATAAATACTTGTGTTTTAATGTCAAACTGCCACAATATTATTTTCTTTCTTGCCAATATGTCAATCTTAAAGAATTATTAATTTTGAGACAACATTTGTGTTAAAGTAATATAAACAATTTATCCATTTCAACTTTTTCCTTTTTTAGATTTTCTACTTATTAAATATATTAAAAGGATTTTTGGCAGAATTTATTTTGGTAAAAAAAGGAAAGTTGTTTTATTTAATGAGAACATTTGTTCCCAAAAAACGAAGAAAAAAATATATAGTAAAACATTGTGGCTTAAATTTTTTGTTAAACAAAATCCTCTGGTCGTATTAGTTCTTATTATAAAGTTTAATTTAAAAATAATTGTATCCTTTTAACACTAAACCTTTTTAAATAAGCAAACATTTAGTAACATTTAGCAAAATGTATATTGAAGTTTGCTAAATAGAGAGAAGAGAAAGGAGAATGAATGAAGCTAAAATATAATAAAGATAAAAAATAAATATTTTATAAAACTTTTCTGTTTAGCATTAAGGTAAACAAATAAGAAGCAATCTTCTTTTAAAATCGAAATAAATATTTTTAAATAAGTATGATAATATACGAGGTTTGGGAGAGAATATATTATCTATAAAGAGTGCCAAATTATATCTTTTTAAGACGATTTTAAAAAGTTTTCAAATAAAGTTAATTTTTTTCCTTCGATAAAAAATGATTTCAAATAAGGATATATAGATAATCGTGGTCCTTCTTTGTGTTGTACCATTGATGTACAACAATTATTAGTTTTTTCCTCTTTATTTTTATAAAACTCTTTGTATTTTATTTCAATAATTCCACTTAAATTTCAACAGTTTGACAAAAGTTACTATGAAATCCCTAACAATATTAAAAAACTTTTCTTATTATATGTTTACTTATCAATCATACCACTTATCTACAATAGCCAAAGAATATTTCTTTAGAAATGTACAAAACATATAATATGTTATATAATTTTTCTAAAAAAAGTACAAGGAAAACCACAAAAAGGTATGTACATTTTGTAGAAAAACCTGGACAAATATATGTTTTACTTAAGCTAAGTTCACACTATGCCTATATTTAACGATTTTTGCAAATATTTGCTTTGCGCAATGTGAACATGAAATATTTTTACGATTCAAACTAGATAATAGCTAATTTGGACAAACAAAACTATTATACCTTAACTAAAAATGCCGCTAATGTGAGAACTTTTTGTGAACACAAGTTGTAAAATATTTGCCACTATTTTGAGCAAATTTTTGTTTGATTTTACAAGCGGAAAATAACAGCCTTTGCGGTGAACGGCTTGATGTTTGTAATTCAAGGAAAAAATCATCCACCACCCACCTTAAAGTATACCAATCGATTCAGAATCACTTCTTGAATCGATTTAACGATATCCGTCCGTCCGTCTGGCTGGACGGCTACCTGACATGTTAGTATCAGGTTTATATTCGACACAAATAAGTTTTATATAAGTAGATATCATAGTGACAAATTGTATGAGGATCGCTCCATAATTTAACATAGCTCCAATATAAGCCCACTTTCGGGAATCATCCTAAAGTTCATAAATTCATATAAATGTTAGTATTTACGTAATATTCTATATTCGTATATTTTATTTTACACTTAGCAAAAGTGTCGGTCCATAATTGTCCACATGTCTAATATAAGACCCCTCCACGAATCTTGATGGACATGCACAATGGTGTGGGGTATCAAATGGTCGGGGTTGACCGACTATATCATTCTTACTTGCTTTTAAAGTAACTTTTATTAATGTGCGTATTAAATCTAGCAATTAGTCGATTGATAATAGTTCGCATTTTCTATCTGTCTAAATATTTTACTTTGTAAATATAAATATTTGTATTTAAAATAAATGGTATTTTCGCTTTATATTAAATAAAAAAGCTACAAGCATTACCTTGGATCTACTCATTCCGAAATTCTCTCAAAAATTTGATTAAAACAAAATAAAAAATAATGTTTTCCTATAAATTCATTTAATAATTGATGTCAAATATATTTATGATAGTTGTGTGTTTAATCAAATAATTTTCAGTAAATAATTTGCATCTAATCTGAACAGATTTCAAATATTTTTCCCCTTTTTGTATTTTACCGTATTTCATAGTTGTTTCATCAAACAAAAAAATGTAAAATGAATGAGCGTAATATGAACAAAATATCAACTTTTTATTTAGTCGCAAAACTTGGGGAAAAGCACAATGAAATATTTCGTGTCAAATATTTGCGTAATCTGAATTTAGCTTTAGTATTTTATAAAAAAGAAAAATAAGAAAAAGTTTTGCTTTATTTTTTCTATAAACTTTCTACAAATTCATCATCATCAACATTTAAATCATCATTGGTTGTGATAAATGGGTAAAAACAACAAAATTAAATATTTTTTGTGGTTATGTATTTTTTATTATTTTTCTTCTTCTTGGAATATGTATCAACTGCCTTTATACAACAGCTGCATTAAATTCTTCTTAATATTCACCTTTAGATTCTATATATACACATTTATTTCACACATAAATGTTTCTCTGTATATTGAAATATTAATACAATTTCTATACATTTATAAACCATCTCTATGGAAAGAGTGTGAGCTACAACCAGCTTTTAACCCTCTGGAGTATGAAAGGTACAAAAACTCATTTAAACTTTTAAATTGAAATAAAATACCCAAAAAAATACATGAAATACATTCGTTTATATGAACATGTTACAGTCTGTAAAAAGTTTATGTGAGGAAAAAAAAGTAACAATATTGTTAAAATAATTATATATGCAAGTAAAGGGCGTCAGTTATAAGAAGTGTTAGGTTTTGAGGAAAAATAATCTAGAATATTATTATTAAGGATTGAAAAGTCTCAGACCATAAATTCGAAGAGTTTCAAATCTTTATTACATATTAATTAAGCTTTCGACACTAATATCTTACTTGAAGATAATTTATTTATATTTAAAAATTTTATTTAGTTTACTATTATTTTACTATTACCCAATATTAAATATGTCACTATTCTAAGCAGTTTGGCAATTGACTTTTTGTAGACCAAAAATATAAATTGCAAGGTGTTTTTATTGTAAATACAGTAGTTTTCCGATTTGACGAACGTAATTATTGCCACACCTGTTCGTTGAACTGAAAAATTCTTTATATTCAGTACTAACGTAAAGTACTTCTTTTGGACACAACTTACTAAAAATATACAAAATATTGTTTTTTTGTATTTGAATTATATTAAAAAATTAATAGAATTTTATTATAAAAAAAAAAAAAAAAACAAAAAGGAACAAGTGGGTAATTCCAAAAAATTTCAGTATTAAAAATTTTGTATCTTCGATTTTTTTTAAATTTAGGGTGTTCATTAAACTAGTCATCGTGCATTTTGTAGCGTATGAATCAATTCCATATCGTTCATGTTTTACGGACTTCTAAAGTAGGACACCTCGGGCATTTTTGTTATATAATAATAATATAATATAAACAAAGTTTAAGGTGCGTGCATTATCCGATTTTAACAAAGTTGATATTAATGGAAAGGACTGATATTCATTTTTATTATTAAATCATAAAAGTTATACATTTTCCTGGCGCAAGGACCTCTAAAATAAAAAAAAAATATCCTTTATACTAAGATATTCTGAAAATAGTTCTTTTAATTTTAATTATTTTTTGAAATAATATTTACAATCAATTTTTCGTTACAGTGTAAATATTTTAAAATGTGATCTCAATGTGATCAAACGTTATAACAGTATGTCTATAGCAGTTAATAAAATTCTACTAACAAATAATATACTTTTAAGTGTTCTGATACTTTTTTTTAAATTTAGTAATAAAACAAATAGGAAAGGATAAAAACAAGCAGTATTGGTCAAGATCGACAATATAATACCCTACATCGGAAGAGGGCCTTATACGAGACTTATAGTCAATTGTGGAACGATCTTTATTACTATAATTTATACGTAATGAAAATTATTTATGTAAAATTTTTTTCGATGTTGGCATTTTTGTGAGATTTCTGAAGGTTTAGGTATTTTTGGGGAATGTGAATTTGGGAGCCATGGTCAATTGTGTACCGATCATTATGAAATTTAGTGGAGCGTTCTATACTTGTACATAACTTAATTGTGTTATTTTTTTTTTACCAATATTGATATTTATGTCAGATTTATGCAAGCTTAATTTATTTTCGGGAATAGGGATTATATGGGAACCATCTTCAATTATGGACTTATTTTTGTGAAATTGTAAATATGGGATTTATAAGCTTTTAAGTAATTTTTAGGCATCGGAGTTTACATGAATGATATGATCAATTATGGACTGATTTTTATAAAATTGTTACAACGATCTATATTTGCATAAAACTTATGATTGCTGAAATTATATAATTACGACATATTTCATATATTTATATGCGTTAAACCACTATTACGGGAAAAAAAGTTGCATGCGATATAGGCGAAATATCATGATTAATTCAGCAGATTTTGCCTTTGTAACAACATGTGAAAAAATAATCTTTAAAATCTTAACAAATAATTCGACAGTTTTGCACAATAGAGCAGAATCGAAATTTTTTGGAAATAAATCTGTAATTTCTAATCTGCTGATTGGATTTACATAAAATTTTACGTAGACATATCAGAGTAATGTATAATTCTAAGTTTGCAAGAGGGGTGCCACACCCCTCAGGAGCGGAGCTATTGAAGTTAAAAATAAGGTACCTCTGACATTGAACATTTTTAATCCCTTCCCAAAATTTTTCTTCCTTATTCGATTTCAAATATTTTTTCTTAAAGCCCACAATAAGGCCTTTGAAAAATATTTGAAATTTCAACTGTCTTAATTTTGCCAAATCTTGATCCAGTTTTTGCAATATATAGCCCAATATTTTTATTCGATATTGAACTTGAAAATTGATTTTTGATTTTTATTGATTTTTTTGTGTTTTTTCTGCCGAAAAATTGTTTATACTCTTTCTTCTCTAAAATAAATTTTCTTTAAGAACATATAATAATTTTATACTTCTCTGAAAGGTATCTTTGGAATTAAAAATAAGCCCAAATGCCAAACATTGCTATGTACAGACCATCCTGAATTTGACATATTTTAAATTAAAATTTTGATTTTAGCCTATATGTTCTAAAATTCCAAAAGCATATGCAGTCCCAAAAACTCCAACGTGCTCTTTTATGTAAATCCAACCAGGCAATTAGAATGCACAGATTTATTTCCAAAAATTTTCGATTCTGCTTCACTGTGAATTGTTTTATGCATAGTTTAAACGATACATATATTAAAATCTTTAATACTTTGAAATATAAAATAACATCTACTTTTTCAACACCCTGTAGACTATCTGTGTACTGTGTCTATCTGTGTACTCTATATTTTAGTTTTCCTATTTTTCTGGTATATTTGTTGCAAATCATTTAAATACAATTATGTGTTGTGGTAATGTCGAATTTTTCATAATGAATTGAATTTACAATGAACATTTTAGTTCGTATGCCTCAAAGGATGTTTAAATAAGTTTGTTGCACTTTGAAAAATCCCAAAGGTTATTTTTACTTTTGCAAAAATTTGCATTTAAATGGCTATAATTTTAGAAATAAAAATTGATAAATGAGAGAAAAACAAGATGAAAAACAACATATGTATTTCATACATTTAAGACTTTTTAAGTAAGGAAATTTTATAATTTTTAGAGGATTTAAATATAAGGATTATTATTATAAATTATTTAAAATGTAATATAATTCATCATTTAATAAATAAGATATTAATATTGTAACAAAAACATATTTAGTATTTAAATACGTTTTGAGTTATATAATAATCATAATCTGTATAACTCATTTAACTTTTCCTTCTTCGAAATTTTATTTATTCTATAACTAATCTTTTTGTTTTTGTTTTTCAATTTTTCTATTTTTTTTTTTGTTTTTCGTGTTTAGGATTTGTGTAAATATATTTTGTGGATTATTATGTATTTTTTTGTTTTATACTTCTTTCACTGGTTTGAGATTTCAGTAAACACGTAACAATTGTTACTATTATTTTATGTATTTGCAGATTTTTTCACTCTTAGATACTCTTATTTGCGGATCTATATTATTTTTTATTTTTGTTCTGGATTGCTTATTACCAAATGATGTGGAATTGTTATTTGAATTACGAATATAAATAAAGAAGATTATTAAACTTTGGAAGCAAAGAAAATAAACTGAAAAAAAAAACAGAAAAAGTAGATTGAAAAAAAAATTAAGGAAAATGTTGCATCATTAAATAAATGTTTAGTAAATGAAGCAAGTGTGAAAATATTTAAGCTGAAAAATTAGGGTATTAAATGAAGTATTCAGAAAAGAATATTTTAATATTATTTTAATACAATTGTATTTATGAAGGTATTAGATTTTGTTTAACTTTTGAGGAACTTTATAATATATATAGTTAAACAATTTAGGTTGTATATCTGAAGGTTAATAAAGTATTGGATTTCTTCCGAATTTTATATTGCTTGTACATAGCAGCCTCAATTTTGTATTAAAATTAATAAAAAAAATATGAAATTTCCATTAAATTAATAAAGCACTGATATTTTTTGTGCTTTAAAATTAAACAATAGTGTATGACCTTTCCCCTATTGCTTGCTAGGGAAATAAGTATTTCATATATGTACAAGTGTGTTTGTATTTAATTACTTTTTTAGGTCATTTCACAATGTATATAAAAATTGATATAAGCACACAATTTAAATCACACTATGAAATAAGTACATCGACGTTTATTTACCCTAATTTAAAAAAGACTTTAATATTGTTTATCTTAGGTATTTACTGCATCTTAAAAAGAAGGTTACAATCAATGTAAAATATTATTACCAGACAGAATACAAACAAGACTAGATGATGACATAAACTGTAAACTGGACTATATAGCTGTAGATAATGCTATAGACTAGATTATATACTGGACTATAGAATAGAAAATAAAATAGAATATAAATCAGACTATAGAGAAGACTATAATTAGCTAGACTATAGACTAGAATATTGAATATAGACCAGTATATAGACCAGACTTTAGATCAGACTATAGACCAGAGTAAAGACCAATATGTAGGTCAGACTATAGACCAGAGTGTGTATAAGAATACAGACTATAGATATAAGCCAAACTATAGACTAGACTATAGACCAGACTTTAGACTAAACTATGGATCAGACTATAGACTAGGCTATAGACTAAATAATAGACTAGATTAAAGATTAGGTTATAGACTAGAATAGACTACAGACAAAACCATTGACTGATCTATATAGACTAGACCATAGACTAAGCTATAGACTTGACTATAGACTAAACAATAGATTATACTAAAGATTAGAATATAAACTAGAAAAGACAAGACCATATAACAGACTACAGACAAAACCATAGACTAGTCTATAGAAAAAACTATATACTAGACTGCAAACCCGCCAATGGACTGTACTATACAATATACTATATACGAATATTATATACGATTTATTATATAAGGAAAGGCTTTAGATTGGACTTTAGACTACATTATTAACTAGGCTATATTCTATACTAAAATATTAAATAAAAAAATTGGGTTTTTACATATCCAATAAAAATCAAACTATATTCTCCCCCACCAAAGTAGCTAAACCATAAAAAGCTAATTATAAAGCCAAACAGAAATGAACTTAATATAAATATATTTTTTCACATTTTTCCGTTAAAGCAAAAAATAAATAATATTAAATAAAAATATTCTGAAGTGCACGAAACCATCACCACCATAAAAAACCCACACAAAGCTATCATAAACCACACATATGAATGTATATTCACCAGAAAATTAGTATGTGCGTTCAGGTTCATTAAAATAAAAAAAAAAAAAATCATACATACATATAAAACTACTACCACTACTATAATTTTTTGTACATGTCTGTTTATATTTAGTTAAAAATAAGTGAAAATAATAAAATAGTTTGTTTGGTTGTTTATTTATATGGGATCATTTCTTAATTAATTAAAAAAAATAATAAATTAACCAAACTGCAAATAAACTTATTTAAACACTTATACGCTGTTATTGCCACTATTTATTATATTCTTTTCTTTTTAATATGATTCATTTATGTTTATAAAAAAACATAAACATTTTCTCGCACAAAAATACCAAATTTTTATTAACAAAATTAATCACCATTAAAAAATTTTATGTATCAATTTTAACAGACAATTAAACAGAAAGTAATTATGTTATAAATTATTAAATTTAAATAATAACATAAATTTTTTTGATAGTAATTAAAAAAATGAGGAAATGAAAGAGTGGAAAGATGTATATATAAAAATATATAAATTCTATACACTGATCTACAGACTAGATAATGGAGTAAACTAAACTACTATGCTATAGAACAAACTATTGATAAGGCTATAAAGTAGAGAACAGATTAGGCTATAGGCTAAAATATAAACTTAACAATAGGTTAAACTATGGATTATATACTAAAGTGTAAACTAGACTATATACTATAAAATAAACTAGATTATAGACTAAACTATAGAACAGATTATAGACTATACTATAGACTAAACTATAGAACAGATTATAGACTATACTATAGACTAGACTATAGACTAGACTATAGACTAGACTATAGACTAGACTATAGACTAGACTATAGACTAGACTATAGACTAGACTATAGACTAGACTATAGACTAGACTATAGACTAGACTATAGACTAGACTATAGACTAGACTATAGACTAGACTATAGACTAGACTATAGACTAGACTATAGACTAGACTATAGACTAGACTATAGACTAGACTATAGACTAGACTATAGACTAGACTATAGACTAGACTATAGACTAGACTATAGACTAGACTATAGACTAGACTATAGACTAGACTTTAGACTAGACTGTAGACTAAACTGTAGACTAGACTGTAGACTAGACCGTAGACTAGACTATAGACTAGATTAGACTAGACTAGACTAGACTAGTAACTAAATTATAGACTAGAAAAGTGACTAGACTAATGACTAAACTATAGACTATGCTATAGATTACTCACTAAAATATAGACTAGGCTACAGACTAATAATAAAGTACAGACTAGACTGTGGATTAAACCATAGAGACGAAAATATGGAGTAGATTATAGAATAAATTATAGACTATATTGTAGACTAAACTAGATTATGGAATAAGCTGTATATTAGACTATATACTAAGCTATAGATTGGACTATACACTAGATATAGACTACATTATAGTCTAGCCTATGAACTAAACAATGGACTTAACTTTACACTAGACTATAGACCATATTATAGACTAATTTATAGAGTTAATTATAAACTAAACTATAAACTAGACTATAGACTAAAATACAGAGTAGACTGTAGACTGAACTATAAAGTAGACTATAGATTAAATTATAAGGTAAATTATAGAATAAACTGTAGACTAAACTATAGACTAGATTATAGGCTAAACTTGAGATTATACTAAAGACTAGAGTATATACTATATTATAGCTTGGAATAAAGACTATAATATTTATTGACTTTAGCTTTAATTTCTAATAAAAATTTCTTTCTCAACTCAGAAATTATAAAAAAATTTTCTCCAAAATGTTCATGATTACACCCTAATAAACTCAGCAATGAACAGCTTTGTATACATATTTAAGCCTAAATGTGTTTTAAAAAACTGACTTGTATTTTACAAGTATATGAAATTAAGAAGAGTTAATCTAAAAATAGATTGGTATAAGCTAACTTTGGTTAACAAAACTAAATTTTAATTAGGAAACGAAGTTATTAAAAAAAAAACCCACACAAAACACTCATGAACATACAAATATGTTATATTTTAAAAATTTAATTGACAGAAAGGAGAGGAAATAAAAAAAAATAAGCAGACCTTAAGAAGAAAATCATCACCCTTCCCCCCTCTCATAACACAATCAATGCCCAAAAATATTACTCTAATACAAAATGTTAAATGTGTGTATAGAAAATCATATACGCATATCAGACAATGAACCGACCAAACGTGAAGGTCACACATACATAAATTTAACTTTGAATACCTTTTATTTGTATGTGTAGGTAAGTACTTGTAAAAATTTACACACTTTTTTATACTCTTATGTAAGTATTTGTTTAGTAATACAAATACTACGGGTGGGAATTATAACAGTGTCATTGCTAAACTTGGAGAGAGAGTAGAAAAGAGAAAAAATATCGTAAAACAATAGTTTGAGGTTACTAAAAATACATTATTAAGTAAGGTATGTAAATCCTATTTAGTCGGCTTTGGCAAACAATAGGCTGATGATAGAAACAACAACAATAAGGATATTATCAGCACACAGACATATGCATATGTTATACAAATTTTTTGGATTCTTTCATATTTTTCAGTTACCTTATGTACGACTTAAAAGTGGTTATGGTTGTTAAACACATAAACAGAAAACGAAAAATAATAGTTAAAAAAAAAGAAAAAACAGATTGGAAAAGAACATTATTATTTACACTGTAAAAGTTGTATAGTAATAACTAAAAATTTTGGGGAATATTTTGTTTAAGTTGTGTATTTGTATATATGCTGGTCATAAAAGTAAGTAGTCGTTTTTCTAAATGTAGATATTTTAGGCTTATATTTACGGTAGTATAAACAAATTTAATGGTTAAGGGACAATTTTTTTTGGACTGAAAAATACAAATTTACGCAAAAATAGTTAGGAGAGGAAGCTACGAATGGAATTTAAAATTTTATTGAAACTAGTTCTGGAGTACGATTATTACAACCCACCCCTAATTTTTTTTTCTTCGACATAATAAACTTTTCTTTCATTATAACTTTAAATATTTCATGGAAAACTTAAATTTCAAACTAGCAGATGTTCATATTTAAGAAGAAAATTCTGAAAAGCAATTTTTGATATTTTTAAATATCTTTTTCAATTATTTAGCTTACATATATTTTTAAATCAACCAATAATAAAAGCAAAAGAAATCATTATATAAGTTTAGATATTTATTTTTCCTCTTATTGAAGTATCATGTTATAATATTTACAAATTCCTATTATTTGTATTATAATTATTACATCAGTTATATTTATTAGTAGATTATATATAATTTTAATTATTTTTAGTTATTTTAATAATTACTACTAATTTAACGAATACATATATTAATTACTAAACACGACCTTGGAGAGTAAGAATTTTGTTGATGTAGTTTTGTTTTTGTTTACCATATTAATTAGGAGTAATGACGAGTCGTAATTAAAACTAATAAATCAATTTTGATATTTCATTATGTACCTACTAAGTACACACACGATCTTCGAAAAGAGTCGTCATTAAAATTGACACAATATTTCTTCTAGCTTTCTTCTTTGGATTTTGAAGAGGTAATATCACTCTATAATATTCAAAATTATCCGAAATTTTAAAACTAATCTTCATGAGATTTTGATAATTAGATAAAGGAAAAGTGTTGTCCGTGCATTTTACAAGGTAAATAATATTTTATTAATAATGCTAAAACAACCTATACTTATTTTGTAAAGTTGAAACAGTATAGTATAGTATAGTATAGTATAGTATAGTATAGTATAGTATAGTATAGTATAGTATAGTATAGTATAGTATAGTATAGTATAGTATAGTATAGTATAGTATTTTTTTTTTTTTTAAATTCAAAAAATCAATTTTGTTTTTATTACTACTCCTTGACCATTTTAACACAACAGATCAATTTGTAAATCGAATATAAAATGTGTATAAAAAGCACGTCTTTTTTGAAAATTTTTTATTATCTTTTATTTTTGATTGCAAAAATTTTTTTAAAAAGATTATTATTGTAAATAGATCTGATGATGAGTACTTAATTTAATATAAAAGTAGAAGAACTAGTCAGAATCACGTGGAAAAAATATTTGTTTTATGCAACCTAGGAAAAAATTGTTTTCGTAAGAAATTTAAATTTTTAATAGGCCTACGAATTTTCGGTGAATGTTGGTAATCAAAAAATCAATTGAAACAAATTGATTGATATCTGAGAAAAATTTTCCAATTTGTTGCCATGTTTGAGAAAATAAAATTTTTTACAAAAAAGTAAAAAAATCACTTGGATAATATTGATTAAGAAAAGTGGTCACCGAAACCATAGTGCAGTGCAAAGAAGACAGTAAAGATAACTGTTATACTGAATATAATACCATAAAGTTAAAAAAATAGTTCCAATCTAATCTAATCTAATCTAATCTAATCTAATCTAATCTAATCTAATCTAATCTAATTTAAAATGATTATTGTATGATTGGCTGAAGGTCTAATATTTAAGCAATTGATACTCTATTATTGTTACTGTAAGAATAATAATAATAATAATAATAATAATAATAATAATAATAATAATAATGATAATAATAATAATAATAATTTAGAAACCTTCAGTAATTATACATATATTATAATTAGTTATTAAAAAGTTGAATAAATTGTATCAAACATAATTGAAGCAAATATAATTGGAACTTGATTTATCATACTTTCATAAAAATTTAATATTCGTTATTAGAATTAGCTAAAAAAATGACCTAAATTGTTTATTGACACACAAGTTAAAATGATTTCGACATAATCCAATTTATTTTTTTTCAGTATTGACTATTTAGGTAAATTTATCTACTTAAACCTGCCTATCTTCAAAGGAAATGAATTGAAGTAAAAAAATGTAATGTGGTTTATAATATTCTTTAAAATAAAAGATTTTTAGGGATAACAGTTATTTGGATTATTTTATTTCGAAAAAAATCTGGGAACTCTGTAGGAGATAAATAATCATTGATAATTGTCATAGTTGTTTTACAATTATTATGTCTGCTTTTATTTTGATTGTTATACTAATTCACAAATATTAATCTCCTTTTTGTTGTTTTTTTAGTACTTAATCAAAGTATACTTATTAAAAGATACCAAATATATTAGTAAATAATTTATTTATTTAAAAACTTTTTTTAAAAATGTACCTCTTACCAAAATGATAATATCAATAACTAAAAACTGCAAAAAAAAAAAAAAAAATGAAAAACAAAAAAATATTGCAATTAAAAAATTTATTAAATCAATCAAGTAGATGATTGAATGAATTAAAAATTTAAGTAGAAATAAAATTTTACTTAAATTTTATTTTGATATTATATTTTCGTGAATATATTTATCAATTGAGATGCCAAATGAAATAACTGTGTTAATTGAAAAATATACGGTAATACTTTTTTCTGTGAATATCGACTCCATATTTATCGGTGTTTTTATTAAAAAAAATTGGAGAGTTTTATTAATCTTTTTTATTACATTTTCGTGGTCTAGAATAATTAACGATAGTTTTGTAGTTGTCAGAAATTTAAGCAAAATACAGTTGAGTCAATATGAAAATAATTTTTTTTTTTTTTTTGGTTTTCCAAATTTAAACTTAAGTAGTACTAAAGTTATTGTTTTTTTATTTTGTTGCAAAAATAAATATCAACTATATAAAGTAAAATACAGCTAAAATTTTTAAGTTAAAATATTTCAATTTTATATAAATTTTACATTGTTTAAATGTTTTGTTAAATTGCAATTAAAAAAAGGGAAAAATCTAGTTAATATTAGTATTAAAAACTTCTGTAAACCTTGTATATACTATCGCAGAAAAAATAAATAGAATTCATTGTTAAGGAAGTAATTTTTCACTACTTCCTAAGTTTCAGTAAGTGTACGGTTTCTTGTATCTAAGAAGTTATATAAACATCATCGAAATATGTTATTAAAAAGCTACGTTGAGAATTTACAAATACTTGTTACCTAACTGTTTTTGTCAAATGAAACATATTGTTATGTATATTTTTTTTTAATAAATAATATTTAGTTTATATAAAAATTAAAAATCATTTCCTTGAATTGATAAAAAAGTACAAAAAAATCGTGAGCAGTATCAAAAAAAGAACATCTTCCTATGACGAGCCTATATTATATTTATTGGAAATAATCCGAAATTGCAATATTCTTATTTACTTTTTTGGATGTTCTTTTTTGGCGGGATATTGATTCAAAATATTACCTATATTATATCCTAAAGTTTGTTATATTTTTATAAAACATATATTTGATGTACCATTTAATTGTTTTGTATTTTGTTAAATTTATTAATTGTTAATATTCACAATGAATTGGCAAATTAAAACTTAATCTGTTTCCAATCATGTAAGGAACTTTTAGGGCAAGACTTGCTAGTTGTGGGATTCTAGATATTAAATTTGTTTGCACCGCTAGAATCACGGTAAGGGAGGGTTACGAGCTAAATGTACCCAATAACATCTGGCATATATAATTTTTAGGTAATTTGGTCAATATATTTTCCCTAGTCATTCTCATTTATAATCATAGAGTGTTTTTTCTTTGTTTGTTCCTGTTGTTATACCGGTCCATTTTAAAGTAGGTTTGTTTAGTAATTTAAATTTCGATATCCTATAACAAACATAATGTGTACAAATTGAAGTTACGAGTATTTGAAAAGAGAACAAAAACTCCCCTAATCCTTGCTGATTGCTAGCGATTTAATGTTCACACTAAGCTTTTAATGAGAAATCTATATACTTGTTGAAGAGTTAGAAATGAACTTAATCCCAAGACAAAAAATCTTTTAAATTCATTAATTAGTGTTTATGCTTGCATACAAAGATTACATATCTATATTTTACATTTCTATGAAATAGGAAATTTGTATTTATACGTTATTCATTTATTCCTGTATATTACATAGTCTTCCAGAAAATCCAGTATGGAGCAGTCCAAATGTTTCTTTAACCAATAGTAACCAAAACTTGTTTGAAACACTTACATATTTATATACATATTTATATAAAAAAAAATTCATAATATTTTACTTTGATAGGTCACCCTGGGGAGTCAACTTAATGTTTCATATGCCCTTCCTCTACTTATTTTTTTACTTTAAAGTGTGTGTGTCTGAATATCATATTTTGTTAAATTTTATCTTTTTTGGTCTTTATTAGGGTATCCATTTTACTAGACTTTTGAATTATTCTAATAATCAAATAACTCGAAAATGCTGTTTTTAAATTATCTTTTAAATTGCTCAAGTTATTCGAGTAAACTTTGCATTAAAATTTTACAAATTTTTTAAATTTTTTATTTTAATTTTTTTTATTTCATTTACTTTTAGCAAATACAAAACTAATATTAACATATAAAAATATTTTTCTTTTTTATTTCAGTATAACCAATCTGGCAAATTATTTAAAACAGAGTTATTAATATTATCGTCCATTTTATTTCAATCATTCTGTTAAAATTGGGATAAGAAATAGAATTCAAAAACTTCTCACAAGTTACAGAACAGGGTCCATATTTTATAAATACTCTCTCACATATGACAGGAGTTCGTAAAGTAAAATAAAGTGCATTAAAAACTTTTTTGTATTTAAAATTTTGTACTTTGAGTTCTTTTATGCTTTTATTCTGCTAATAAATTTATTCTGCTGCTAATATGCTAAAGCATATATATGAAAAGAAACAAATTCCAAAATGGTAAAAATGGAATATACTATTAGGAATTACTGAAAGCGAGCTTCAGAAACAATGCATTTATACATGGTGGTATAAGACTAATATTGCTCCTTTTTCATATTATTTAAGTTATGTTCTAAAGTGTTAAAATATCCTTCGTGTTTCTTTTGGATCATATTTATTTAATTTTTGTGCTTTAAGATTTTTCAAAAAATATACTTTCCCATTTATGTGACTAAGAGGTGATTAATTTTCTTTCATCTTAAAAAAATTTTTTAAAAGTACTTTCAAAATTTCATATTAAGCACATTCTATCCCAGTAAAAATAAATAAAAGAAATTTTTAAGGAAGCACTTTTTCAATACTTCCAAAGCTTCAGTAAATGCACAGTTTGTTATGTTTAAGAAGTTATACAAACATCATCCAAAGATGTCATTAAAAAGTTTTATATTAGATAAATGTATCTAATCTAATATAAAACTTTGAGAGTTTACAAATACTTGTTACTTAATTACTATTTTAATCAAATGAAAAATATTGTTATGTATATTTTTTTTTTATTAAAAAATAGTATTAAAAAATTAAAAGTAATTTCTTCAAATTAAAAAAAAAAATACATAGAAAAAAATCAATTTTGCATGACATTGTGAACATAACTTCCTACTTTGTGAATAAGTATCAAAAAAGAGAATATCTTACAATGACAAGCCTATGTTATATTCATTGGAAATGATCCGAATGTGCACTACTTCTAGATTACAAGCTCAGGATCTTATTTACTTTTTCGATGTTCGTTTTTTGCTGGTATGTTATTCAAAATATAGGAAAATATTTTTTTATTTTTTCCAACTTGGGTTATTCGGTTAATCGCTATAATTTTTAATAAAAATTTTCAATTTCAATTTACTCGAACAGTTATTCGATTTTAATTTTTCTATTAATCGAGCAAACATTGTTAGAGTGAATACTCTAGTCTTTATAATGTTTTTTTTTGTTTTCATTTATCTTATTTGATTTGAAACTAAGAGTTTAAAATTTTCCAAGGCTTGTTTTAAATGTTTAACATGGGAATATTTTTGCAACGTAAAACCTTAAATCTTTCTTTTAGTTTTTTTATTATTTTTTTTTAAACACCTAAAAGCTAAATGTATGTAAAATTGCAATAAAAAACAGTAGAAGGAAAATGATAATAAATTTAATGATTTAATAATATTGAAATATATGAATTTATATTTAAAATTTTTAAATTTCATTAAATAATTTTTATATGCCTTTTATACCAAAACCAGTAGATTTCGGCCTCATTCGGTTTTTGGTTGAAAAACTACATAAATTTATTTAGTTTTTCTATACAAATCAAAAACCATTTTTATCTAGTTCTTATTAAAAACCAATAACTGAAATAACTACTTATGCTACAGCCTGTTGAGCTGTTATATGTAATATAATAATAGATATATATATATATATATATATATATATATATATATATATATATATATATATAGCAATTGCTAATAAACAAAATTTATTTTTACCAAGAATATTAGATAATTAAATTTAATACAGAAAAAATTATTTTTTTTAGAGTATATTTTCTAATTTTAATATTTTCCGTTTTAAAGAGAATTTTTTAGAGCATATTTTCATTTGATCTGTTTAGCATCATTCTATGTAGTTTGCATTGACAACAAACAAACTTATTTTAGTTATGAGGGGATTACAAATACAAATTTAAATCATTTTCAAATATTTCACTCAATATTTCTGGTAATTTACTATTTTTTTGTACTTATGTATTATGTATTTTTACATCGAAAACTAAATAAGTTATAATAATTCTAATATGCCATTTATACCAAAACAAAAACAAATTGGTTTTTGAAAAATTAAATTTCGAAAACCAATTCGTTTACATACCTCATGTTTCCTCCATGTGGTTTTTATAGACGTAAATTCTTTTGTGTAAATTTTGATTTAAAAATAATTTATTTTATTTATGATGTTGAATTTGAGTTTAAAAATATTTTTACACACAAATTAAAAAACAAATAAAATAATTCACGAAATTTGACAATTTAATTCAGTATTACATATAACATAATTTTTATATTACATATAACAGCTCAATGTTCTGAAATCAACAAAACAAGCTGTAGCATAAATAGTTATTTCTGTTGTTTTTATTTGGGATTTAATAGGAACTAGATAAAAATGGTTTTTGATTTGTATAGAAAAACTAAATAAATTTATGTAGTTTTTCAACCAAAAACCGAATGAGTCCGAAAGCCACTGGTTTTGGTATAAAAGGTATATAAAAGTTATTTAATGAAATTTAAAAATTTAAATATAAATTCATATATTTCAATATTATAAATCATTAAATTTATAATCATTTTCCCTCTACTGTTTTTTATTGCAATTTTACCTACATTTAGCTTTTAGCTGTTAAAAAAAAAATAATAAAAAAAACCTAGAAGAAAGATTTAAGTTTTTACGTTGCATATATATATATATATATATATATATATATATATATAGATATCATTTTATATATATATATATATATATATATATATATATATAGATATCATTTTTGCACTTAAAAATATTCAAAGCTAATACATTGTTTCAGAAAATTGGTAAATTTCTATCAATTTACAAAATGAATATTATTAAGAAATCGGAATTGAATGAGACAGTAAAAAGAAAATTAATATTGGCATATTATTTAAAAGACCCTATTGCAAAATTTTTCAATACAAAAGTATGCTCTTTAGTGTAATATACGCGTCATTCCATTTAAACCAACCAGCTGGTTTTTTCATCTAGTCCGAATTTGATGATGTTTGGTACTTATAAAAAAAAATAAGATTAATAAAAATTTTCCAAAAAAAAAAAAAAATTATCAAGTGGTTTGCAAAATATAGCGAATTAAAAGTTTAAAGCTGTATGCATAAATTCATAAATATCTTTCAAATTATTTATGGTACAAAATTCATTGAAATGCCATTTTAAAAATTACCTTTAACACGTAACGATGTAAGACATGACTTTTTTCTCAACATTAAAATGGTCCATAACTCGCGATTTATAGTTCACGGCAAAATATGTCAAAAAATGGTATTTTTAAAAATAATATATATATTAATGATGATAATATTTTCTATACCCTTCATAAGTAGCATGCAATAAATTATTAATTATTACAAAAAATGTCATAATTAATACTAAATATTTATTTCAATTTATATTGTTTCTCTTATAATCAAACAAAAAAGATTTTTGCTTATAAAAATTGTCCAAATTTAATGAGATACTCGACCGAGAAATTAAATTTGTAGCTTATCGATCACTCAAATTCAACATAAAACGAGAAAGAAAGATATAGTCGGTCAGGAGCGACTACATGTGTACGATCATAAAAATTAGGGAAGGGGACTTACATTACACCTATGGCCAATTTTACTAAATATAAAATAAAATATATAAATACAGAATAATACTTTGATACTAACATCTAGATGATTTTATGCACTTTAGGTTCATTTATATAGGTAATATACTCACGTACTAAATACAAAGAAAAAATGTTTATATTTTTTAAATATTTTTTCTTATATTTGATTAATGAAATTAAATAAACATCAGTATTTTTATTTGTTTTCTGAAAGCATTGAATTTAAGCAATTTGAATCAATTAATATTTTAATTAAGTTTTAATATATAACCAGAAAATAGTGTTAATTGAAACATATATTTTGACTTCTAGTCCTTCTAGTCCTTCTAGTCCAAAAACCACAATTAAATATTTAGCGACTTCAAAAATTTTGGATTATCGTGTTGATTATTCAATTTAGGAATGTTTGAAATCTTCATTGGCTTGTTATCTTTTGAGTATGCAGATCATTTGGTAAAAAAACAGCAAAATTTTATAACAGAGATGAGCTGCTTTCTTGTTTAAAATACTACATTTGAAAAGTTTTACCGGAAATATAATACTATGAACTTTTTGTTAAAAATGTTTACTTTATAAATAATTAATTTTAAAAATAGCAATTCAAATAATATCAGAAACATAGAATACAATTTTTTTTACAATTCAGTTGTTAAAATCCTAATTCATGTAACAACAAAATGCATGTAGCCACATATATTTTGTTTTTGTGTTTTGAGAAAAAAAATGAGTAATTTTTTTTAAATTTAATTAGAAATGCCTCTCACATAAACTTCTACTTATATTCTATGACCAGATATTTACTTGCAAACTCCGAATTTAGTTTATTTTGCGTTCTTTATATCACACACAGAAAAAATTATTACCTTATATTTTTCAATTAACACGATTGTTTCATTTTACATCAAAATTTAATTAATATATTCAAGCAAAAGAAAATAAAAGAAACGGTAAATGTCAAATTCAAGTAAAGTATGTTTTATTTAAATTTTTAATTCATTCAATCATCTAGGAAAACAAATTTATGTTTTTTATTTTTTACAGTTATTAGTAACTGATATAATTATTTTGGTGAGAGGTGCAATTTTAAACAATTTTTAATTGAATGAGTTATTTTAATGATCGGTGATTTTTGTCTGTGCAATTATATTTTTAGTTCTTTTTATAAAATAAATAATTACAATACACAATACACTAAGTAAAAATTAAATTATTTTAATAAATTTTATTAAGACAAATATGGATTTGACTGACTAAATATTCTTTTATAAGAATAGTAAGCTATTTCATTTACTATTTTTTATAGTTGTTATAAAATATTAGCCATTTTTAATAAAATTGTGTTATTGGAACTATTTACCAAACATTCCTTTTTCTGTGTATATTGAAGCCATATTTTATAGTTTGTTACGATCACTTCCTACGAAAATTAGGAAACATATTCGATATTTATTTGAAGCCAGTTTTTTAGCAGCATATTTGAATATGCTATAAAATTATCTACGTGCTTTTAAGATTTCAAAGATTCAAAGTTTAGGATTCAAAATTTAGGAAAAGGTCTCACTTGGTGGCGTATACTTTATATTTATATAGATGGCACTGTAAGCTAAATATTAATCATACCCTTAATGCCCCAGTATTATATTATACTTAAATAAGATATTATTTTTAGGATCTGTTATCAATAATGGATATATAATATTATAATATATTCACTTATTTTTGATTTAGATAATTTTCTTTTTATTTTTTTATAAAATATTTTATATTCTAATAACAACGCATCCTCTTAGGGTATAAATCACGATATAATAGGTAGTTCCACTTCGCCCTCATAATTTTTTTTTTTGACTTTTAAGCCAACTATTTGATATTTGTTCTTTTGTAAATAAACAAAAAAGCATTGCCACAAAAATAAAAAGGGAAAACTATTTTAGAAATATTTTTTATTATGTGTAATTTATATATTGCAAATAACCACTTTTTTGCATACATGGTTTTGGTGGTACTTGAAAAAACGCACATCTGCGTTTTTGCTAATGTACATATTGCTACCATAGTTATTGAATATGTAAAAATATCCATTTAATAAATAATTTTCAATTAAATATATATTTTTTATTCAATGATTAAAAATATACTACTTGCATTAAATGAATACATGAAACGTACTCTATAAAATATTATACTTGAATATTACAGTTATATCCATACATTTCCGAGATAACAGTACTTTTATGAATGAACTCGAAAACAATAACAAACTATAAAATATTGTCATTTAACAGATTAAGAAATTTTTTTGTTCCGAATATAATTTAATAGATATTTGAAAGCATTCTCTAAAGATATATATTGGTTTACAAATAACAGATATATAATAGTTTACATAACGAAACTTTGAATCTTTATATCTCTTAAACTAAAAGTTGCTTAGCTAAAATGTAGAACAAAAAGCTCTACTAAATGTAAGAATATTTGTCAAGATCCGACATATATATTTAAATATTTTCTCAATGAACCTGAACATAAAAAATTAAACAAAACTTGGATTTTTTTTAATTTGTACGGTAGCACGATTTGAGGGAATAAAAGTAGTGTTAGCTTAAACCTCAGATGGTTATCATGGTGACAAAATAAGAGAACGGCGCTACTTCTTTATTGTTCTATCATGGTACAAATCACATTAGATTTACTTATTTGCTATATTAAAACAGAATTATAAGGCAAGTATTTCGTTCAATTGGAGCACAAATTTTAAGTGAAATTTTGTTGTCATTTCTCTCCAATGGAATATACTGTAAGTATTTGGAGAAATTGTGTGTTCATTTTTATTAATCTTCATACCTATATAATATTTTCTATCATTAAGAGTTGGTTGAGTAGGATTACCACAAAATATAGGTGTCTTAAATTACTTTTATGGTTTTCTTTACAAAAATATTTATCAGCCTATTCATGCCTGACAACAAACAAAACATATGAATTACACCTGCAAAAATATGAATTAAAGAAAATATGTTTAAAAATTCCTCACAAATATATATCAAACATTTATACATAAATACCTAAAAATACAAACTTACCGAGAACATACTGTATACGTAAAAATTGTAAACATATTTGCCCAATAGTATTTACTATTATTTTCTAATGGTTTTTTATATTTTTATACGCTTCACCTACCTATATTGGAGGGTATTATGCGTTTGTTCTGAAGTTTGTAACACCCAAAAATATTGATCTAAGTTCTACCTTAATGTAAACCAATCAACTTAGAATAACTTTCTGAGTCGATTTAAATATGTCCGTCTGTCTGTCTATCCATGTAAACCTCGTAATCAAACTACAGGTCGCAGTTTTGAAAGCAATTTAATGAAATTTGGCTCATATGCATTCTATGGTCCAGAGACGAAGACTATTCAAATTGGTCCATTATTTCACCTAGCCCCCATACAAATGTCATCCCGGATTAGGAATTTAACGATCACAAATGACTTCAGTTTAGCAATATCTTAATAAAATTTGGAACATTTAAGTTTTATATAAATATAAATCTGTGTGCCAAATTTTAAGATGGTCGATCCATAATTGACCACAGCTCTCATATAGAAATGTTAGAATCGAATTAATATTTGTTACTTGTAAGTTTTATATTAGTGGAAATCACAGTGCCAAATTTTATGACGATCGGACCATAACTTCCATAAGGCTCACTTATGGGAGTTTCCCTAAAGCGCATATATAACATAATATATGCATAGGTATGTTTCAAAGAAATATACACTATGATTAATACACTACGGCCAACATTGGCTATAGGTCCCATATAAAACCCCTCCCCGAGTTTTGATGCTTGACCGACTATGTCTTTCTTACTTGCTTTTTTTTTTGTATATGTTGTGGTTTTATTGTGAACATTTTTTATAACGAACATTTCATTTAAGAAAAATGTAAAACATTTATCAAAGAAAAAAAAAAAAAAAAAAAAAAACACAGAAAGAAATAAAGAGAACGTATTATATACTATAGACAGACATTTATATAGGTATGTATTTCGAAATATAAAATTGTCTCTACCTTCTATTTAATACTTAGAAACCAACAAAGAACAGAAATTCATTTTTAATTCGTAAAATATTTATTGTTGTTTTTTTGTTATCCTTGCTGTTGATGAGCTAAAGCCTTTTAAATGTGTGTATGTTGTTATGTATTTTTGCCTTCTTTATAACTGTATAAATTTATTTTTGCTTGGTGGTTGTCTAAAACCGATTTGTTTTTACACTCTAATAAAATTTTCTGCAAATTTACTCTATTTATAAACTTTATTAAATGCCTGTAAAATTACTATTATAAATTAAGTAAATTTTTATGTAAAATCACGGAAAGTGTTTAAATTTGAACCTTACATGTTTACTAAACACAAGTACATATTTGAATTCGCAAATTTATATAAAAATATAGTATCCTGAATATTGGTAAACATGTTTATAATATAATAAATATTTTTACTTAAATGTTCATATATGTTGCGAGTAATAGTAAACTTTTTATGAAGTAATGTCAAAACTGCCAAAAACTTTGTTAAGGCAGAAAAAAAAAAAAAAATTCAAAAATATATGAACAAAATGTATACAACATTTACATGCAACAAAATTGCATATGTGTATATGTATTTAAATCGGAAATTACAGGGATTTGAAAATAAGTTATCACTTACATATAACTTGGAGAAAAATTGGCTAACTATTTAATTCTAAATGTTTTATTAAGGCTTTCATGTACGTGGGATCATATTTGATCTCACGTACATGCAACAGAACAGAAGGACTTAATATTAATGGCATAAAGATCTGGCATGAATTTGGTTGAAAACGGTTTATGTTTGGAGTTAACAGTTTAGTTAAGATAATATTGCTGTAATAAAGATTTTAATAAAAAATAAAGTACCTCAAAATCTTATTTTTATGCATTTGTAATAGTAAATTGAATAGTTATTCAATAAACCCTACAAGAAAAGTAATACGAAAATGATTCGAATTAGAAAAAACATTTTATTGCCGCAATAATCATATTCGTATTGCGGAAGTTTCCCCCATCGGGAGAGATTGTGCATCGTAGGCGATACATCTAAGCAATAAGAAATCAATACGCATGGAAGATGCTAAATAATCATATAGGTGAAAAAAAGAAGAAACCGCCAGATAGTCTTCTGGAAGATGTAATAACTATATAGAAAAGTTATCACTAAATGAATCTTGAAATAATATAATACAGAAATCTTTAGCATCTTGTAAAGTATGCATGCACATAAATCTTAACATCACAAAGCACTAAAAGTGAAACGCTCACGTAAAATATCAATATCAAGACAAACAAATTTCTTAAATATTTTTTCATTTTTGAACAATTTTTCGACAACTGAAAAAATTGCAACTGAAAGATAAAGGTATTGCATTAATTTCCTCCAGATGATCGCAATGGGATATTATCAATTTATTGCGGAGGTGATAATAACTTTACTGGCAAATATATATATATATATATATATATATATATATATATATATATATATTTTGAGGATAAAAATAACAAAAAATGTTAAATCTTATATATTTTTTGTTGTTTATTGTCTAATTTGTTTTAAAGTGATTAGAAAATATTGCTTTGATGATTTTCGTCCACTATCTTTCTTCAAGAAAGATATCTTACAAATGTTTATAGGGTAGGGTATAGATTTGTTAATTAAAATATATAATTGTGTGCATTAAACATATAAGGTTTAATTTGAAACACTTTCCATGATTTTACATAAAAATTTACTTAATTTACAGTAGTAAATTTACAGGCATTTTTTTTAGAGTGTATGGTTTGATTTTTATTTGCCAAAAAGGTTTGTTGTAATTGAAAGTTGAGTGTTGTGCTAAAATTTTTACTAAATGCTTTTAGTAATTTTCAATCATCAATCTTTAACATTGTGGTTGGATATTGTTAGCAGAAAATGAAAAAAATATATTTTGTGTATAAAATGTTGGTCTGTTAGGTTTTATGGTCAATAGAGTTGTGTTTGGTAAAAAATGTAAAAAGTATAAAAAAATAAATTATTAAGCCTTAATAGGCTAGACATTGAGCCAGAGGCAATGAATTTATTTCTCTTTTAAAGTAAATAAAAAGTTCTTTCTTATAAATGCCTAGAAATGTTTAAATGGTTTAAAAGTGGGAAGCGCAGCTGTTAAATAATTGCAATTATTATTATTTTTTGTTAAAAGAAACTTATAGATGAGATTAAAGGAATAAACAGGATAATTGTTATGACCTTGAGGGTATATGAATAAGTCAGTTTTTTTTCAATTTTTAATTTGTAACAATTAAGTTTGAAAATTATTAACTATTGAGTATCTTTTCATAAAAGACCGTAATATAAACTTTTATTGGTAGTGTATAATGGGTATAATGTATTTTTATTCGTCTTAAGTGCACTTTTTTTTTGTAAAAGAAGATTCTCCATGACAGAAATATTAATAAAACGTTTTATATTTTGCTCATTATAAAGTGATAATAAAAAATATTTTTTTATAAAAATAGATTTTCTTGTTTATTTTAATAAATTTTAGAAAAGAAAGCTTTATAATAAAATGAAAAATTTTAAAAAATTTAAGTGTAAGAAAGATTGAAACACGTTTCTATATTTTTGTATGAAAAAGCTTTTTATTAAAAATTTTGTTTTTCTTTTGATTTTTCTAATAAAACAAATACTTCAAAGCTTTTACAAAAGTATTTTTTGTTTTTAATTTTTTGTTTATTATATAAATAGTTTTATTGTTAAAAACAATTTTGAAAAAACGAATAATATTTCTATATGGTTTTCTTTTAGAACAGATGTTTGAAGAAAAGAATAATGATGATTCTTTAGGACCAAAGTTGAAAACGATTGCTATGATAATTTAATTTTGTGTTGTTATATTTTTGTAATTTGAAAAAATAGATTTTCTTTTTAAATACGAATTTGAAAATGTGTAAACATATTTTAAGGCATAAATTCTATTATTTGTCGGTAAGATGGTGAAGAGTATAAAATATTAAGTGCAGCCGAATATAACACTCCAATTTTTCTTTATTTATTTTTCTTCTTAACCTTTCTTTTTAACCTATTTTTTTCTAATTATTTTCCTGAATATGTATTTTTGATTTTTTTTCTTCAGAAATGAGGTTTGAAGAAGGAAGATTAATTGATTCTTTAGAAAATCATTTATGAATAAAAAAAGCTTATCCAAGGAATTATAGAAAATTGGAAATAAATTTAGTTTAAGCTACTTCTGTTCATTAACATATTATTAATTAATGTTTTTATAGAAAAGAGTTTTTCGTTAGTCTTCATATTATTTTTTTTATAAAAAAGTTCTAGTATAAAGTTGGGTTATTTTGATATTCTATATAAAAAAAAATAATTTTTAAACAGTTTTGGTTAAAACTTCTTCTTCAGATTCTTCGTCAGATTTCAAATTTATAATTATTTTTTTAATTTCTTTTATATAAAGGCTTTTTGTTAAAAGTTGGGTTAATTTTGAAATGATTAGAAAAATTATAAAATAGTTTTTGGAAATAATTTTATTGTTAGAAAATCATTTTGAGGAAAAAATTCATTTCGTTAGATGTAGTTTTTTTTAAGTTTTTTTCCTAAAGAAATTTCTTTTTAGGAGGAAAAAAAATTGTAAAAATTTTTTTTATGTATGTTTATGGAAACAGCTCTTGGTTCCAATTAGTATTTTTTTTTTTTCAAAAGAAAAGTTTTTTTTTCATGAAATATTTTTTGTGCAAAAAATAAGACTTTTTTATGCAGAATTAATTTCACATAAAAAAAATATAAAATTTATGATTTATTGAGGAAAACCTTATTAAATTTTATTATTATTTTTTATAAATCAACTTCTTTGCAAAAAAGAGGACCAAAGAATGCAGTTTTATGTTGAAAAAGTTATTATATTTTAAGAACAAAATATTTTTTTATAATTAAAATTAAAAAAGAATTAAGGTAATTTTGTGTTTTTTCAAAATTAACTTATTAATTTGAAAAATTTTCTACTTTTGCTTGAAAAATTTTGTTTTAAAATTTTTCCCACTTAATGGAACGTATTTCAACCAAGAACCAGGTGGACTTTGTGTTTAAGTGTACTTAGAATACTTTATTTCGCCTTACTTAAAACGATTTTTAAATTTATAAGGTATTTACAAAATTATTTGCCAATAATTCTATGATCTCTTATTTATTCCAAAAATTCCTACTCGACGTTAAGTAATTTACATAACCATAACATATTAATCATACTCCTTAAAACCACACATGTATTTATTACAACCACATATAACAAGAAGAGTAAAATATTGTAAGTAAGACATGTTTTATGATGCCTGGACATATCTTTGGCTTAACAAGTTTTAATAATTAAGAAAAAGCTTTCAAGACCAATCACTTACATACTCTATTACTTAAACAAGCTTTTAAAACCCTTTGCAAGGAGTAAAAGTACACAATTTATTATGTTTAGAAAAAAATTCTATTAAAATTTAATTAAAATTTTGGCCCAAGTGTAATGAAAAGTCAAAAATTTTACAACAAAACATAAAATAAATGTCCTAGGAATATCCTTTTTAATGTTGCTTATAACATAAACACATAAACGAATATATTTTCTTTTTACATACTTTGTTTTAACTATAAATAAGAAAACATAATTATTTATTTACTATTACATAATCTTAAATATATTCATTTGTTTGCTAGAAAGCTTAAGATTTTCTTGTAACCAAATTAGTAAATTTCATTTACATGAACAATAATAAATTTTAATTTTTAAAGTAGATGGATGTTTCATTATAATTACATACGTTTGTAGTATTTAATATAAGAAGTTTATAAAATTTAACAAATATAGTAAAGACGAAAATATATGGGCCATTATTAATTTGTTTTGACCTTAGGCCTTAAAAAAAAAGAAATTATTTATTTATTTTTTAATGGAACATTAAAATCCATTTTTATAAATATAAAGTGACTCGAACTGATTTTACATGCATTCGGGTTAATCATTTCGTACTGGGAGTTATAGCGGCTTTAAGTTGAACATATAAAAATTTTTACAAACTAGAAGTTTATGCATAATTTTAGTAAAAATTACTCACAATATCAAAACCTACTGAGTTATTCCAATAAACTTTACGATATTTTCGTTGTTTGATAGTATTAGTGTGGTATAGTTTAGGGTCTCCTAGTAAAATTAAAAAAATTTTCTTTGTAATAAAAATGCGATTATCAAAAGTTTTGCGAAAAACTTGGATAGAATCTAAGTTATTTGTTCATTATAATACGAAAATATATTCAATTAGAATTTATTATAAAAAAATGCTATTTAATATTGTGATTCTTTTTTAAATATAGATGCAGTGATCATAATCTAAAAGCAACATAATATGATGAAAACATATGATCACATCGAAAAATATAAATGATTATAAGCAATAATTATGATGATTCCACTTTGTCATATTGTATCCGATTTTATGGTTTGTTTTTTCATGTTATAATTATAATTTTATGTATAATTCAACAATTTTATTATATTATTATTATTGCGATTCCATTTTATCATATTATTACCTCATGTTATCATATAAGTATCCAATCTTAGCAGATTATTATTTCATTTTGTCATATTATTATTCCATGTTATCATATATTAATAAAAATTATTATTGTTATTATTTTTATAACATTTTTTTTTGATGTATACACACACACACACATATATATATATATACATATTATTACTTACATTCATTGGTTTCAACCCACCATATGTGGTTTCATCTCATATTTATATTTTATATATATATATACATATAAGAACTAAATGAGAATTATATTGAAGTTACGAAACAAATAAAAAAACACATATATAGTTAAAAACAAACAAGTATTGAGGTTTTCCACTAAGTTTTTTAAAAGGATAAGTATTATACTTATTTGTAATATTTTATTGTTATAAGAATAATAATATTGATATGATTTAAAGACAGAATACGGTTTAAAAAAGTGAAAAAAATTGCAAATATTTAATGGTTGTAGAAGCAATGATATGTTTAATATTAACAAAATTTTGTTTCTGGTAAAAATATTTAAAAGCATATAATTTTTGCAGTCAATTTTATTAAAATTCTTATTGAGTGTAAACATTAAATAAGAAAACTGAATCAAAATCATTGTTATTCTGAATACAGAGTTATTAAAATTCAATAAAATTAACAACGAGAATATAATTTTGTTGTAGTGATCATGCTGTAACCATGTTTTTCTCTGCGTGCACATTTTTTTTGGTCCATAAAATTAGTCTCTTTCAAAATTTTTTGATGCGCCTCTATACTTTCTTCAAGAATTACAAACATCATCTAATTATGCCAATTATAGTTAATTTCGTGCTGTCCACACGATGTGCGTTAGCAAAATGTGTTTTGAAAAAAGTGTCCCTTTTTCCACTATTAACGATATTTGACTTCAATTTATGGTTCCAATAAATTATATTTATCGCCGTTCTTATATCTTTATATGTAATATTTTTAAAAATTGTAATTTTTTGTATAAAACTATAAAAACAAAAAGTGCAATTTTTGCATAATTTTCAAAAAATCTCTTATTTTTATTAAATTTATTTTTAATGCTCCTCCGATTTTATTGTATAAAATAACAAAAAACTAAGTTCATGCAGTAATTCATGCTATTTTATATAAGACTGTGAGTGTGCCTCGCGAAAAACTAACTTTTTGAAAAATTTTAGCTCCTGTTTTCCAAACTTTGAGACTATCTACTGTTGACTATTTCGGGTGAATCAACGAGATATAGCTCAAAATACTCATAATTAGAACAAGTGTCAATGCCTGCTTCAGAATTTTTATTGTAAAACAGGCATTGATTATTTATTTTAAAAATCAAACAATTTTGTCATTAAATTTCGACTACCTTGTTTTTAATTGTAGAAAGTCTGCATAATAAAAAAGATGATGCAGAACTTATTCACAGAATCTGATTAGTTTAGTTTGAATGCAATCAAAAAGTATAAACGCGCAAACAAAAAATTTAGAAGAATGAGAAAACGTTAAATAATTTTTAGTTATTTTTCTAAGTTTTTGAACTTTGAACCTATGGTGCTAAAGCTTAGCACTCTATTAATCTTAAGTCTTGTGAGTTCGGATCTGTAACCCGTTTGTTTAAAATAATATTAGAGCAAAACTTATTAATTACTAAACTAATTTTAGTCAGGTTAAAAATTTTTGATAACCACTCATATGCAAGTAAATTTTTGTTATTCTTTAAGGAATTGATTTTAAGTTTAATTTTCTATTTGTTGTATAAAAGAAAGAAATTATAATTTTTAAATCAATAAGAAGAGATTTCGAGTTGAATTATTGAGTTCAATAATACAATGACTTTTTAGTTAATTTGCATAATGCAACATTTAACTACTTAATTAAAAACGGAAATTATCAATCTTTTTGATAGTTATAGGGTTATTTTTAAAGAATTATAATTCTGTTACGAATTGGCAATTTAAAGTATTTATAATATTTTTAATTATTCTTTGTTTTCAATTGTGAATTGAAAAGAAAGCAATAATTAATGCAGTAACTTCCACAAAATATAATTGAGCAGAAAATACTATGAGAAAAAATTTTAAAATTTTGAAAAAATGTGAATGAAAATATTATTCACATTTTAAAACGTAATTATTTAAGTCACTATAATTAGTATGATATAAATTCGATGATTTTCTAAATCCGCTAAATACGAAGAATATAAAAATGTTATATTTTAAGTTAAAACCAAACAGCAAATTCATAAAATGAAAATTTAGATATAACAAAGAGTACATTTTTGGCGATTTTTTTTAATCCTGCACCTACCAAAGCACAATGTAACATTTGCAGGTTTTAGAACGACATAACCCTAGTTTTGGAGGCATGGGACTGAAATTTTATGTTCTGTTAGTTGTGGGAATATTTACGGCCTACGTTTCCACAAAAAATGGGCGGGTAGAATCACTCCCACTCCTATATTGAAAATATAGTTTTTTGTTTGAATTTCGCACATATTTTCATAAATTTTAACAAAAATATGAACAAGTTAAAAGTAGTCGTGGAAGGATCAATTACACCAAGCTTAGTGTACCATTTATATAACAAACTTTTAGTTAATAGCTTAAAATTTTAAAACAACTTTTAACAATTCTTAACAAGAGCTACTGGACATTTTTTTCATATTTTGAAAGCTCGAAAAGAATCGCAGCCTATATATATATATATATATATATATATAATATAGAATAATATAGAATTATAATAGTTTCTATATTAATTCTTTAACCTAAAGAATTATAGTGCAAATTGTCCCAAATACCTTTTTTTTATAAAATTATTAATTAATTTTATATTAAATTTTATTATATTTTTAAATAATATATATATATATTTTGTTTTTAATATTTGTTTTCAACTTGGGTATAATTCCCATTTGGTTTATACATGAATTAATATAAGTAGACAAGGTTTAGTTACATTTGGTGTGATTCAAGCATTATAAGATATTGATTAACTACTAGTAAGGGATTTAATTAATAAAATATATCTTGTATTATCTTGCACAACATATGGTGGTACAAATAAATAGAATAATTAAAAAACATATACTCGTAATATGTAAATAATTTTTTATGATCAATAAATTTTGTAATGGACTCAATAAACAAATATTAATTTTGAATTAACATGTTTTATTATAATATGTGATACGATGGAATAATAATATGATAAAATAGAGTCATAATATAATAAAGTGAATTATAATATAATAAAATTATATCATAACTTGATAGAATGGGGTAATAATGTAGTAAGGTGGTATAATAATATTAAAAAATCGAATCGAACCAATAAATCGGACACAATGTGATAAAATAGAATCAGAACAATTATTATTAATAATCGTATATACTTTTATCTGTGATTACATGTTTCGATCATAATATGGTGTACTTAGATTATGGTTACTACAACGAAGACGTGACGCAAAATTCGAATGTGATTTCTACTGAACATTGTATTGTGTTGTATGGATAATTTTAGCCAATGTCTTTCAAAACTTTACATTCAAACTTGGAACAAATATTTATTATATTTCGCTTTTATATGTTGCAGTTTTTTTTTCTTATAATTGCAGTTTCTCCTATTTTTTTAATATTTTAAAATAATTGAATGACTCATTTAAATTGAAACTAATTAACGAACACATGTATTAAACCATGTCAATTTAATTTAAAATGATTTATAAAACAACACTATGATATGATCTTTATAGATTTATTTCTCCTTTAATACCTCCCAATATAATTTCCTCTCCCTGCTCTTATTCAACTTTAAATCATTTTGATAAGATGTCATCTTAAATAAACTCTAGCTGTCTCCTCTGGTTTAACTCCCATAAATTGTCAAAGACTGATTTTTAATTTTATTTGTAGGATTTTTATTTCATTTGTTTTACGAAAAAAAGAACTCACATTAGAATTACATTTGTACTCTGTATTAGTAACCGAGCAATTCATTACTTTGTTTCTTATTTGTTAAATTGACATTTATTGTTGATTGCTTTTAAATCCCTCTTTGTCATCGTTACATCAAATGACTTAGTATTTTATTTAAAAAACGATGACTTGTTGCTTTTTTTATACTTACATTTATTACACATGCATATAGATAAATGTGTGTATTTTCAGCCTGAATCAGTCAATTTACTTGTTTATTGTTTAAACAAATGTTACCGTTTTTCTTCTGTTTTTTGTTTTGTTTTCTGTCTGTTGTCAATGAGTATAATGAGCAAAGCTTTTGAAAAATATATAGCATTTTAGCAAAAAAAAAAAAAAAAAAAAAAAAAAAAAAAAACAAGAAAGAATATGTATTATCACCCTCGATAGCTTCAAAGTAAGTAATATATCATGTGTGTGTCAAATAAATTTTATTTAGGTGTTGCTATTGCTACTTTGTCATTGTTTGTTAAATTATTTACATATGTACGTAAAGTATAATTGCATTGTTAGGAAAATAATATATATATATATATATATATATATATATATGTGTTGACATCAAAAATGTATCAAATAATTTATTATTTTATTTGTTGTTTTAAGATGATTGGTTTTTGATGAATTCTTATTATAAAAAATAGAACATAATTATTATTGTCAAATCCAAAATACATATTTTTATTATGGAAGGTTCTTATATGGGGCCTATAGCCAATTGTGAACTTATACTTGTATTAAGCATATTGAATATTTCTATGAAACATATGTATGTATATATTATATTTCTGATGCACATTAGAGTGACTCCCGGAATTGGGCCTTATATGGGAGTTATGGTCAATTGTGGGCCGATCTTCATAAGATTTGGCACTATGATTTCTACTATAAAGAAGACTTATACATACCAAACATAAACTTGATACTAAAATTTTTATGGGATTTATGCACGTTAAATTGATTTTCTGAAGAGGGATTTATATCGGAGCTATTGTCAATTATGAGCCGACCTTCTTGAAATTTGGCACACATATTTATGCTTATATATAGATCTTATATGTGTCAAGTTTCAGTAAAGTAATGCTATATTTATAATATTTATGATCGTTAAATCCCTGTTCCGAGAGGACATTTGTATGGGGCTAGGTGAAATAATGGACCGATCATAACCAATTTCAATAAGATATATGTGTCAAATTTCATTAAATTATTTTCAAAATTTAAAACTATAATTTGATTACAAGGTTTACATGGATGGTCGGACAGATGGGCAGATGGAGGGACATCGTTAAATCGACTCAGAAAGTTCTAAGCAGATTGGTATACATTAAGTCAGTATTTTTGGGTGTTATAATCATGAGCACAAATGCACACCTATGGTGGTAAGGTTATAATTAATAAAAACAATTATAAAAACACATATGTTAAATTTTCCATACATGAGTTGGAAAACATAAATAAACAAAATTTTAAAATTTTGCGGAATTCCCGGAAATTCCCGTCCCGAGATTTCTAGTGAAAAACTCCAAGTAAGATGAACATTTACATTTTTATTTTGCTTAATTTAAAAAACCACGCTATTTTAGTTTAAGGAAATTTCTTTATAATATACGAAGTTCATAACTTTTTATGTTGCTATCCGTTTTTTTTGAAATGAAATTCATTGATTACGTGATTATATCCTCGTTAAGCCTCATGATTAAAAAATAATATCTTTATAAAAAAAAAAAAAAATATTTTTACAAGCACTCTCAACCTTCGGTTTTTAATTTTTAACAATTTAATTTAAATTCTTTATGATGGAATTATATTAATTTTTAGGAAAAAAGACAGTTTTTTCTACAGAAAAAAATTGAAAATTAAGTGTAAACTTAAAATATAAAAAACTAGCTTCGCAGATGTTCGATTTTATGGTTTAAAACTTAATTTTAGCGATAATGTTTTATAACATATTAATTTTTTTTTATGTAAAAAAATCGAATAATTATGCGATTTATTTTATAAACCATATATATATATAGATATATATATCAAATATATATATATATATATATATATATATATCTATCTATATATATATATATATATATATATATAGATATATATATCAAATATGAATCAAATCAAAAGTCCATATGTGTTGTCTCGTGGAATTCATGATATGTGTTTGAAATTAGAGTTTTATTAGGAACAATTTGCAAAAGTTTCGACTATGCTATTACTTCAATAATACTAATTTGCAGTAATTTAGTGAATATGTTTTAAGCCCACCATCAAAAGGTAAGGGGTGAATTGGGTTTGTTATTCCGTATGTAAGATGTCGAAAGAATTATCTAAGATCCCACAAAGCATATATATATTCTGGGTCCTCGTAAAAATCTAAAACGTCCGTCTGATGATAGCAGAATAGCGCTCGGAAACGAAATTTTGCTCAAATGTTTGTTTTGTATAAGGTTATGGACCAAATATTATAAAAATGGGGTGACCGTCGTAACTTCAGTTCATACTTTTCGGCCAATATCACATATAAAAAGCATGTACGCTAACAAAATTTTGTACAAATATAAAAATAGTTCGCAATCCAAAAATGGGCGTAATTCATCCACTTCAACGCCCACCTTTTTTTAAATTATGTTGGTATAAAAGTGGCAGATGGTGGTCATATAGATTCAGCCAAGCTGGGTATAATATTCTTAATTGTTTTAAACTGAATCTGAAATTATTAAGAAATTAAGATTAAGGAATTTTGTACACAAAAAACGTAATGTGCTGCTATTATAAATTGTGTTTCATTAATTGTATTCTTTCAAAAAAAAAAAAAAAAAAAAAAAAAAAAAAAAATAGACAGTTTTCATAATTTTAATATGTTTTTGTATACATATAAATTTAAAGTTTAAACATTTATTTAAATCTTACTACTCGAATCAGCTCAAGTATATTTACCTAACTGCCTGCCTGACATGCCTCTAAGATATAAAATTTCTAGTAAGCGGCTTTACAGCTTTTCATAAATCAAAACATTATTAGAACACTTTAGAATCGATAAATAAAATCCTAAGAAAACAAACTACCACCAACATACAATAGAAAAATATCAAAAATAATAACTGATTATATTCAAATATATTAGAATATTTACTTAAAATCAGTGTTGCCGGGAGTCAGAAAACGCTAAGTACCCAAATTTATTTATTTATTATTTTTTTGTTCTCATTTTTTTTGATATTTGTTTTAGAGATATTGTAATAAATTTTAGAAGTAAAACTTAGAACGGCTGCCAACAAAATGATTTAATGAAAAATCACCTACAAAAATTCTGTACAAATTTGGGCTACTTTTCATATGAAAAATTACTTAATATTTTGAAGTGATTTTGCATCATTTATGTATTTATAATTCTCTTCCAAATTTTTGGGCGATTTTTCGCCTTTATAAGATTATCATTAATTATATTCACAAATAGTGAATATATGAAGTTTATTAAAAAATAACATGTTGCTAGATTTTCACGCGGAAAATGAGTAAATTTCGAAATATTGCTTCATACATTTTAAGTCAATTTAAGATTTTTAAGTTGATTTAGAAAGCAGAAGAACGTAATTTTTTAACTATATTACAACGTTTTATATATATTCACTATCCTATTCACTGATTCATTCTTTAGATTTGTCAATAAACGTATGTATGTTTAAAAAGTATAATAGTGTGGATTTGAATTGAATATGTTTGACAGATTTTTTGACAAGTCTGTCCTACTTGCTTTTAGAGCAGCTAATAAGAAAACAACAACCCTGCCAGCAATTAGGTGATAGTTTTATCCACTATCAAAAAAATAACTCTTTCTAGTATTCTCAAGATGTTATTTTCCTGTTAGTAAACAATTTTACAAAAACAAATAATATTAATTTCAATTTTTGGTCTTCTTATTCTATATTTCTTACTAACTAAAATGTCGAAAAAGTCACTTAAAAGTTAGTTTTTGGATAAATATAAAGTTACCATAAACTGTCTCCCATTAGTGTTATTAAGACGTTATTTTCCTGATAGTAAACAATTTTACAAAAACAAGTAACATTGAATTCGATTTTCGACCTTCTGGAAGTAAAAAACCATTACATTGTTTTTTAATTAAAAAATATATTTCATTTTGTTTTCATATAATAAAATGAAAACAAAATGAAATCTTGTGGAAAAAAAATTTTTTTTGAAAGAAATTTTAAATTAAATTAGTTAAAAAATAAATGTTAATTAAAAAATAAATGTTATTCCGTAAAATGAAGCAAAAATTCATTTTGACAATTTACTTTGAAAATAACAAATAAATTTGGATTTATTTCTTGTTTTTAATAATATTAAATTTCGAAATAAATTTGCGTTTCGCTCATAAAAATATGTATATTTTTTTTAGCGAAAGTGAACCCATATATGTATGTTCTTCAAACCTTTCAACTAAATTTTTAAAGTTCTTTGACTTTTCGAAATTAAAAATATCCTGTTCCAATTTATCAAAATATATCTATAATTTTTTTACTAGGTAAGTTGTTTTAATTTTCTTGTTTCCCATAAATTATTATTTCACATCTGCCATAAAAAATTCTGCTCCTCCACCACGTTTTGGCACAATTCTTTTTTTCGATTTTTTTTTGAAAAAAAATTTTAACTTCTAATTTTTAACTTCTAATTAACTTTATTTCCACAAGATTTCACGTAGAAGTAGCAGAGGAGCGTATAATTTTTAATTTGGATGGGGGTTCCATATGCCCTTCAGGAGCATATGGTGCATATAGGGCTCAAAATAGGTTACCTCTGATATAGAAAATATTTTATCGCTTGCCAATTTTTTGTTTCCTATCCGATTTCAAATATTTTACATCTTATTAAACTTTAAACTAGCGTAATTTATGTTCTGTAAAAAATATTGACTTAAATTAGTCTACATAATGAAGAAGTAAAGTAATTTATTTGAGAATAAAAAAACATGGTTTTTGGAGAAACTATAAATATTATATCTGTAATAAAATCTTTGTTAGTTAGGATATCTTAACGAAATTTTCGTTGATTGTTTAAAATGAGAAATTGTAAAAAACTTTAAGATTTTTGTAGAAGGAATCCCACATTTCATAAAAAAAAGAACTGAAAATCCCAAAAATGGGATTTTTCGCATTTTCACCTACATATTCACATTTTTCTGGAGATTATGATTCAAAACCCTTAAAAACATATTATGGATTCCTATATTGCAAGAAGGCCTATAATGTATGCTGTCTATTCTCGAGTGAGCTTGCGTTGTAGCAGAGTGTATTATTTCCTAAATATGAAAGTTTTAGGTACAGGTTTGTTGTGGTAAATTTTCTATACCACCCCTACCCCCGTGGATTCGCGCCTGATTTCAATATTTATTTTTTTTTATCAGCAATTTGTTGTAATTTATATTTAAAAATTTTTCTCTTAAATTGAATATTTAAAGACAGATTTTCCTAAGCACAACTAAAACCGATTTTGAATAACCCTAAATGATTCTAATTCGTCACACAAAAAGAGCACTTAATAATGTCTTTAAAAGGTATCAAAACTGCGATACAATTTTGCCCGGACGAAGACTCTTCTTCGATAGGAAAATAACTTCTATTTCTTTTACTATTTTAAAATAAATATGGATACTATTTAGTCAAAGTTTGAATAGTATTGTTGATAGTATTAAGTTAGAATTTCGACAGAAATAGTGACTTTTTCTTTTCCTCAAAATGACTCCAATTTGACACATAAAAAAGCACTTAATAGTGTCATTAAAAAAGTATTAGAACTGCTGCACACTTCTTCCCGCACGGTGACTCTTCTTGGAAAATGATATCATATTCGACTGTTAAAAACAACTTGAGGTTTCTCTTTAGTGCAAATTTTGATGGAAAATGTTGGCAGAGAATGTATGCTTTATTTGTGTGATAGTGTGGCACCGAAAACATATTATCTTGCGATTTTTTTGAGTGAGATAGAATTCTGTTATATTTTTCACTAAGAGAATAGGATGATTATGTAGGATAGTGAATCATGATTAATTCAACATTTAAATTTCTTTAAATTTATTTGTTTTTCTTTTTTCGAAATTTTGACTTTGATGTCAATTTTTTTGATTTTATTCTTCAAGACTATATATATTTGTTTACAAAGTTTGAAATGCTATATACTGAGATATCCCTATAAAATTGCTTAAAATCTCAAAAATTAATTAGGCATTTTCAAAACCTTATTAAAAAATTCTTCGTATATTTTAAGGCAAAGTGTTTTTCTATATTTATTACTTCTTTTTTACCTTTTGAGGAGAAAATTTAAAATGTATAAAACGTTATAGTAAGTTATTATAGATAAAATGGAATAAATTCCATAGTTTTTGTCTAATTTGAAAATAAACAATTTGTTTATGTTTACAACAAAAATGCCCGTAAAAGTTATTACATCGTATAGAAAAAATTTTAGTAAAATTGAAAAATTATGTAAAAATTTTATTTTTCAGAAATGTTGCTTTTAATATTTGACCAAAAATAACAAATGCATATCGTTGAAGAGCCGGCCTCTTCTACTATCCAAAAAAGTTTAAAAATAATTCGAAATTTTGAGGGTGCATTGCAAATTCTTAAATCTGATTTATGATGTTCTCGAGGAGGCCTATAATGTACACTGTGTCATTTTTCTAGTGATTTGTCACTGTATCAGCGTGTAATTATTATAATATATTATGAAGATAATTGGTTATGAGAAAGAAGTGCCGCAAGCAAACATTTTTGTTAAATATAAATAATCTCAATTTTTTATGCAAATTACTACACAAAAATTCTTAAATATATGATTGTGTAAAAATAAAATTAGTAAAAGCAAATAAAAAATTAATTTCTTCTTAGTTGAAATACTAAAAATTTAGACTTACTAATACAACTTTAAGAATCAAAAAAGGCTAGAAGCTAAAACAAAAATTTTGAGGCTAGCCTTAAAAAGGCTAAAGTGGCAACACAGCTTACAATACATCTCTTCTTATATTTTTCAAAAAACTGCCCGTATAGCTTTAATTTAAAAGGTTCAAGTAAGATGAAAAAAAGAAGAAAAAAAAAAAAAAAACTTACATATGTAAGATTATGTTTCTTATTTTCTTATGTGGTAAAAATACAATATATATTTCTTTTTTCTAAAAATAAATGTAAAAATATATACATATACAACAAATATTATGATATTTGTACATTAATACTTGTACTAGCGGTATGGATCAGGGGCTGGTTGGGTAAATGATATTTACATACATTATTTTGAATAAATATTTATATTTTATATTTTTTTATAACTCCAACTGCCATTAATCATAAATTTCAACCAAAGCGTGAATAATTTGAATTTTCATATAAATCACGAAATATGAAAAAAAAAAAAAATATAAAATTGAAGTAGGGGGAAAATAAAATATACTTTAACCTATATTTGCATATATATAAATATATATATATATATATATATACATGTATATATATATATACATGTGTAAAATAAAGTATAGAGTAAAAATATGTAAATTCTGTGGTTAGCAATTTTATTTCTAGAATTATATAATATAGATATAAGGTATATCAGGGACTAGCAATCCTATTAAACTTAATAAATTTTATAATTATAAATTATAATTATAAAAGAATTTTATGGGATAAATACTTGTAAAAAATCGTATTTCAAAAAGCATTTTTAATAATAAAGCACAAAAATACGTAATTGTTTTAAGTCGTTTTAAGGTGCAGTTTTACAGGCATATTATTTAAAATTTAAAATTAAATAAAAAAAAAATAGTGCATATAATTCAGCTTATAAAAATTGAACTAATGGGTTATTCTTTTTGAAATTTTGCTTTTTTAAATACCGTTATATTCTAGTTTTAAATTTAAAGGAAAAATTTATTTTGTCCAAATAAAATTATTATTGTGTTTTCGGTTACTTTTTTGTTGAAACGGTTCCACTACTTTTTAAATTCTATTTTAGTTTTTTACTTAGCTTTAAGTGTTCTTTAAATATTTTTTTAAATATAACCCAATACATTTCAAATGGACTGAGTTCTTGACAGTTTAGTGGATTGGCCTGCTTTGGCACATAGCATCAGATTTTTTTTTAATACCACTTAGCTACTTTTTTTGTTGTAATTATAAGGCCAAACAAATTATAGTTTCAAGTTTCAAGTTTTATTTATTCCCATTCATTTTCTTTTACAAATTTTCTTAAAACTAGCTTATAGTATTTAAGTTAATTTTTACAAGCTATTCCTTACATACATAGTATTTTACAAGGACTTCCAAATTTTATACTATTTGCAGTGTTGCTACAACCATTTTTCTCATTATCTTTTCATTTTCATACATTCCTCAAAAAAGAGTGAAAGAGAGGAATCCTTTCTTATAACTTACATACTAATACAACATACAAATAACTCAAAAGTATCTTAAGACTAATAATATTATACAACTTACATACTAAAAGCGGTAAAAACTAAGTATAGAAGGAAATATATTTACAATATTTACAAATTGAGCAGTATTATATACTGTATCAACTATGTTCAGAGAATGTATCCTCCTGTGATAGAATAGGAGGTCTGCACCATCAAAAAGGAGGCTAGATCTCCTAAGAGTCAGTAGATCCACCGGGGACAGATATCTTGAGCCTTGGACAGTCTCAATATTACTAACCCTATCAAGACAATTTCTGACTAAATTGTTCCCTAAAGAGCTCGCACTCTCTAAAAATTTCAAGGCACTCTGTATCAAGAAAACATCAATTCTGTCAAAGTCGACTGCCCCATAAATTGATGTGCATGAGGGTCTCCGCGGCATTCCATCCTCTCCGAGCCGTGGTCTCATTCCCAGGCATGCAACCAGAACCGCCCCCTCCCATCTCCTTAGCCTCTCCATCTGGGATGACGAAATGCCAAACCAAGCAGGAAAAGCGTAGGTAATGAGGGGACGTATCAGCTGGCGATAGAGCAAGAGTCGTATTCTCTGGTCGAGGCCCCATTTCTACGTAATATACTCTTATATGTAGAGTAGATTCTCTTGGTCCTTTCCAGTATGTCGTCAATGTGTCTGTAGAACTCGAAGTTTTCATGAAATACTACCCTTAAATATCTCATACGGTCGGATATCCCAATATTCTCCCCCCCCGATCCACAAAGTGGGTATGTAAGATCTACAATTCGGTTATATATACTTCTTAGTACCCTTGAACATAACATTCACAGTCTTTCCCATGTTCAAATTTAGCCCCCATATTTTAAAGTACCCAGTCCGTTGAGATACTCATTAAGTCGGTTATTTACCGCCCTTGCCCTGGCACCCGAAGATGCGATCAGAATGTCGTCAGCGTAAATTAGTAAAAGATCCCCCTCTGGGGGCTGTGGAATGTCCGAAATAAATATATTATATAGCACAGGCCCCAGTAATGAGCCCTGTGGTACACCTGCAGTTATGGACCTCTCACTGGATAGAGCATTCCCTACCTTCACTCTAAATTTACAGTCCTCAAGGAAGCTGGCAACCATCCGAACGAGGTTAGATCCAAATCCCATGCCCATCATCTTATATATTATTCCCTTTTGCCAAACAGTGTCAAAAGCCTTGGTGAAGTCAAGACTTACGGCTATTGTCGGACATTTATTGTTCAGACCCCTAGCCACATAATATATAAAAACCATGAGGGCACGGGATGTGGATAGCCCCTTACGAAATCCAAATTGACAGTCCTGTAAAATATTCTTATCCTCTATAATTCTATTGATTCCATCCAATATAAAATATTCCAATAATTTACCAAAGGCCGACAAAAGGGAAATCGGTCTATAGATGGCAGCCTCCCCAGGGTCCTTGCCCAGTTTTAAGATAGGGACTATAATTGCCATCCTCCACGCTTTAGGGAAATAACCAATGTTGATGCAGTGGTTAAATATCACCGATATATTTCTCCATGCTCTATCATCAGTCTTTTTCAGTATGAAATCTGGTACCCCGTCAACCCCGCTGGATCGCCAAACAAATTATAATTCCTTGTGTTTATTAACAATAGGAAGGTATATTTTTTACTGCACTCGTTTGCTTAAATATTTCTGTAGACGTGTAATTTGTTATGAATTAAGAAGTGCTCTTCTCCCCACATGTATAAATGTCTTGTCAGAAATAAACTTTATTCGACAATTTAGATATTTTTACATTATATTTACCTGATAGATTTCCCATAACATCTGCGATATAGAATTGCTAACCAAACCCTTTAGACAACATTCATATTTTTGAAAAAATTTTGCCTCAGTTATTTACGTCGTTTCTTTTGCCTTCACAGTTTTTCTAGCGTTCCCATTAAAAACTTTTTTATTTCGTGGGTCTTCAGGCCAGCCTTCCTTTAGCTTTTCTGATAAAACGTGCAGATCAGTTTAAAGAATGAGTCACATTTCATCCAAAGATGTAGAAATTTTCTCTTAAAATTTGTGTTATTTTGTCTGCGATCCTACAGTCTGTAAATAAACTTTCGATGACCATGAACTCTTTGTATCTCTATAACTCAAAAAAAAAAAAGAATTTTCCAACTCACCTGCAATCCCAGAAATTGTTTTATATGGTCGACATGTATTTTATTTATAAATTTGAATTATTCGTTTCATGCAAATTGTTAAATTGTTAAATTTTCATTTTAAGAAAAACTTAATATGCTATTACAACAACATTTAGTCTGGAGTTACTGAGAATAACAACAAATATAAACAGATTAACTGTAATTTATTTTTCACGTAAATAAAAGTAAATAAGCCTGAAAGCGTGCACGGATTTTATTATGCGCAGTCCTTATATTATGTGGGAAAAAAAAATCTTTACATCCCCTACTTATAAAATACTACCATTATTCTAAATATGGAAATATGCATGTATGTATATGTAAGGTAAACTTGTATGCATATTGAAAACACGTTAGATGTACAAGTCTATTATGCGTTTAGCCTTACAAACAAAACGCATTTATAATGAAATTTTCTCACGTTGTAGGTTTGTATGAGTGCGAGATTTTTATACCCTACACCACCATAGGTTGTTGGGGTGTTATGCGTTTTTGCTGATGTTTGTAGCGCATTGAAAATCTTCGGACTTCATCTCTTATGAGAATCATAAGATTTGGTACTGTAGCTCCTATATAAACCCATTTTCGGGAATCACCCTAAAGTGCATAAATTCATATAAATAAATTCATTCATATTGGTGTAATATAAGACGCCTCCTCGAATTTTGATGGGCATTAAAAATGGTGCACGGTATCATATGGTCGTGATTGACCGATTATATCTTTTTTATTGCTAACAAAATTTTCATAATGAGAGCATAAATTAATTGCGTGTGGTTTACGTATGTGTGAGTACATAAATAAAAATGTACTTGTATACAATCATAAAAGTAGCTCTTAGATGTGTTTGTACTTAGTCTTTAGTCTATATTTTACAACTGAAGTCTTCCTTTTCTGCAGTCTATGTGTTATTATGATAGCTTTTGAAATTTTCACGTTATGCTATTAACACAATTGTTTGATTTTAAATTGCCTAATGGGCAAAATAAACCGGAAATTATGGCGTTTAAATGAAACATGCTTACGTTTTGTAAGTAGGTGAAAAAATAATAAGCAAAATAGGTTTCTGTTGTTTTTAGGCAAACATGTATGTACAGTATGTAAGATTTATATGTACGTACACTTATGTATACTTTTCTGCAATTTGTAAAATACATGAATTTCTTGTGCTAGATAATTAACTGTAAAAGAAGTCTTTGTTTTATGTGGCGTAATTTTTTGGAAACATGTTCATTGTTTGTAATAGAAATGAAGTAAAAGGAATATTAAAAATATGAAGTATGGAAGACAAAATCGTAATTTTTGGTAGTAAAAATTTATATATATATCACTTTGGGAAAATTAAAGTATGACATACGCACATACTAGTCTGATTTTAATGAGTTCAACGGCATAGTGAACATTTTTTGTCGTTTTCATTCCTACAATAAACAAGCATCAGTTTGCACCAACAATCTTAAGCATAGTTTCTTGAATATTGTTCAATATATGCACAATTCACTGACTGTTCGTTAATATCTTATTCAATTTGATCTTCTTATGTTAAAAAAAATATTTAAAATTTTATGAAATTATATGGAAATAAGAGTTGAGAAATTATAGACTTTGATTTAAGGCATCGGCGGAGATAAGTAGAGAACAATACTAACAAAATGCTCATTGGTGTTAAAGATGAATTTTGCAAAAAGACATTTAGACGAAAATAATGACATCATCATATCTACAGCTTTATTACGACCGATAATAAATTATATGCTCTCCATAAAATAATGTTAAGTTCTTAGCTACACCCAGCAAAATATATTGGAAGTTGTTCAAAATTCACAACACTTTCATTGAATACCAAGAAGCTAATGTCCTGAGTTAATTATACTAAATCAGTCCTTTTGAGCAAGGTATAAATATATTCGATAAAAGTAACTATAGTATTGAACAATTTTTGTAAACTTTTTGTAAACTTTTTAATCACTTTGATTGTCACTGATAAATGTTAAATTATGTCAATTCATTAATGAAATTTAACACCAAAAAGACCATCCTTCATTACATGCTGTTCAGTAATTTGGATCACTTCTCTCCTATGACAACCACGTGTTCAATTCATTGATGTTTCGCCAAAATTGGAACTAGTACGAGTTAATTAGCATTAGCGAATTTACTAATGAATAGTATGCTCTTCTTTTTATTGGGCATATACAAAAAATTTTTGGGAAATATTTTTCGACTTTATTTGCACGATTATTTAATTTCGCAAACTTGCTCTTTTTATTTCTGTATTTATAAATCAGCTGTCTTTTGTTTATATTAAAAATTTATTAATAACTGCGATGTAAAAGATTATAGTTACGTTAATTAAAATAAAATCATTGCATGTATTTTTGATTTCAATAAAATTATTCATTTTTTAAAATGATTTCTTATTTAATTATACTTAATATTGCATAACATTTGAAAAGGGGCACATGAAACATATCACGCAAATATGCACAATTGCACAAATGAGATATTTAAGCTTTTAAATGAGTACCCTTAATAATTTTTGTTACAAAAACAAGAAAAATCGTTTTTAAGATATATTTATGCGTCGATTTCATTGAGATATAATTTGTTTTATTTATAATTTATCTAACTCTATGAGAGAAAATAGCATTTTTACCTGAATTTTGAATTCGTTACTTAAAGATTTTTTGAAAAACCTAAAACTTAATATTTTGTTTGAGTTTTGGATGTGTGGTTAGAGTGTTAGACTGTAAAATTTGAGAAGGACGTGGGTTCGATTCTTGATTCCGCTATAAAGAATCAATTTCTCACTGCTAGCCAAACGTTATGTTATAATGACATGTCAAATTCATAGAAAAAGCTAGAACTGAAACCCTATCAATTAGGTAATTGTACCGTGATATGTATTAATTCATTTCACACCGGAGATCTTTCTCAAGATGTGTTGCAATATGTGGTGTAATCTTAATATAAGCTTCAGAGACATTTGGTTGATTGTATCAGAGAGAGAGAATAAAAAATATGAAATTCTCATCTGATCAACTCGCTTATATTAAAGGAAAATCAGTTGAAACTGCTCTACACAGTTTTGCGACGAAAATAGAGCAGTCTGTATATCATGAGGTCTTGTTTGCTTTCATGGACTTGTTTGCTTTCTTAACATAGAGAGTGCGTTCAACAATACTAAGTCCAAGGCAATAAAAGTAGCACTTAATGCTAGTGACTGTGGTGAAAAAGTAAATTCATGGAAAATGAGGGTACTTATATAGCGACAAATTCAGGCTGAACTAGGGGAAAAGTTATAGAGGCAACTGCCACTAGGAGAACACCTCAAGGAGGGGTAATTTCACCTACACTATGGACTTTTGTACTGAATCAAATACTAGTGGAGCTCAATAAAATAAGTTGCTTATATAGATGATATTGTTATATTGATAAGGGGAAATTTTCCAAGCGCACTTGCTGAGGCGATGGAATATGCTTTGGGGATACTACATAAATGGGCTACAAAATGTGGCCTTTGTATAAATCCATTGAAAACGACAACGGTCCTCTTGTCAAGGTGAAGAAGATCTACTTTTAGTTACTCAAAACTTGGAGTAAGTTCTCTATATCATTCAAGGGATTTAAAATTTTTAGGTATAATTTTCGATTACAATTTTAAATGGTTACCAAATCTAAAGGAAAGGGTAAAGAAAGCTTACGCAGCTATATATACTAAGACTATAACTTTTTTACATTTATTGCAAATAACAAAATATTCCTATCATAATCGAATAGGCTATTGATTTTTTGTGGTTGTCAAAAAGGTTCACCTACAAAACGCGATAGAGTTTGGAAATCATTTTAAAGAACCTCATGTGCGCAGAACTTGGTATTAAAGCAGTACAGGAGATTTATCCGTTATGCAAAACAACTCGCACATTAAATTTGATGTTTATGTCTTTTAATATCTAAACAACATTTTACACTTTACTATTTTACTTTATTAATAAAAATATTACTTTTTTTTAATTAATGTATTTTTTTGTGAGATTTAAAAAAATGTAATGCCTTCAATATTGCGATTATGTGAGTGGATAAGTAGTCAGAAACAATATTCAATATGTTCAACAATATTGTGACCTACCAATTGGTGTTTAATTTCTAATGTTAGTAATAGTCAGTTATTCGTTTTGACTCAGCTCTCAGGGCATATATATGGCTTGGCTCATCTCAGTCATAGCAGGCGTTGCTTCGTTAAAATAACAACAACAACACTGATAGCTTCTGATGACTACTAAGATGAATGTTTTAGAAATTAAAGGGATGAGAAACTTATATATACCCTTTACAGCTGTGATTAAGAGTATAATGTGAAAAACATGTTTTTTAATAAAATGTGGGTCAAAAATGGCCGAAAAGTTAAAATAATAAGAATAAAAAAGTAAAAAATTGAGTTTGTGTCCATTATTTTACACAGCTATGAATGAAAATGTATAAGTATATACTTTTTAAAAATGGCAAAATATTTTCTTTCTAATGCTGTTTAAGAAACTTAAATTGAGTAATAATATTCGAGATTTTTGGAACGTAATAAACATTCTAAAAAGAATATAATAAGCTACGCACCCATATTAGCAAACTATACTATTTGACATTCCAAATGTGTTTAATTTTTTATATTTTGTAAAATGTTTGGCAAGAAAAAAACCACTGGTCGGTTCGAATTAAAATGTTACAACTATACATTTTAATTCGAACCGACCAGTGGTTTTTTTCTAGGGTTTCCGAAAATTCACTCTGTCACTCTGTAGCCACTCTGTAATAATACTAGAAAAGCTACAGGATGCACTTCGAGTATGTAAAAGTTTAAAAAAAAAAAAATCGTAACTTCAACAAATCAAGTCCAATTTTTATATTTCTGTAAAGCGCTTGGCGATATAAAGAAAATACATGTTTACTTTCCTAAGTTATCTGTTACAGTTCAAGCTTGCGATTGAATTTTTAATTTTTGATTTTTCTCCTCGACTTTATTTAGTTTTTCGGGGATAAGTATATGATTGAAAATCTTTTTTAAATATGCTGTAATTTTTAATACATTCCGAAATAATATGCTGAAAAATTATTTGATTATCTTAACCCGTCTAGTCATGAAAAATTTTCAAATAAGCAGTTAATAGAAAAGCTTTAAATTGATTTAGATTTGCACCCTACATATAGCATTGTTCGAAAATGGTGAATTTTAGAAAAAATTTCATGTTTATCGATTAATAATAAAAAAAATTGTTACCCGAGTATTTTTAAATTCATAGATAATATAATAATATAATACTAAAGTATGGTACTGTTATGTTTTTTTGTGCAATAATTTTTAGAAAAGTTGATTTTTTCATAAAATCTACAATCGATCGATCTAAAATCTGATGTTTAACCGCAAAAAGTGCTTTTTTCACTTGTTCTTTTTACTCACTGATATTTACCACGTATATCTTCATGTTTAAAGTAAAGACGTGGAAGAGTAGAACTGAAAGTATACTCAAAACAAATATAAGAATTAAATACTTGTGGGTATTGGTATAAATGAGAAAATTAGTATAACTGATATGTATAGGTATAGGTATGTTGCAGTTATTCCTGATTTTGCATTGAGTTAGAAATTTATTTGTTTCAAGTAGCTGTTGCACTACTGGTATTTTAGAGTACCTGTTGTTAACACAAGTGAGCATATTGGTTTTGATTGTGCAATGTGTGAATAAGTGAATTTTTTGATAAAATTTGTATTTAATAATGAATAATATTGACATAAAATAAAAAAATTTAAGGAATATGTACAAAATTAGTGAAAAAAAGAGGATGATTCAAAATATGGGACTTTTTTTGTCTTATAAAAGATGAAAATGATAGTGAATTAACGAATTTTGTTGCTTGCAAAATTTGTAAAAATGTATATAAATATGATCAAAATTCACTATTAAATTTAAGCAAAACATAAGTGCTGTGCATTGTCAAAAAATGAAAAAGAAAATTAACTCATTGAACCGAATTAGGGGGCCAAAAAGGCATATGTGGATGTTTTAACAAAATGGATTATTTCTGATATCCGCCATACTCATTAGTATTAGACAATAGGCTAAAAAACTATTCGAAACTATTGCTAATGAATGTATACATATTTAAATTTTAATTTGTTTTTTTTCTATATATTAATGACTATATTCCTATTTTGTTTTTTTTACTATTTTTTAATACTTGAAGACTGAATTATTTTGTTAACTAAAAAACTTTGGGTTTATTTAAATCATTAAAAAAATGTTACTTCATAAAAATATGTTTAATATTGTTTTAATTTAATAAATTAATGGTTTTAACGTCTGCATTTTCATAATACGTAATAATACGTTTTATCAATATACAACAGGTACTAATAGTATCCACTTTGTCTGTTTCAGCGAATAATAGCTTTTTATTTATTCACACCTAGTCTACTAAAGAGAATAGCAATACCAACTAATAAAAAAAAACACAAAAATACTCACCAATACGCGCTCAAACTGGCAGAAAAAGAAATTGATGTGGTTTGAGTGTAACTGTGCAAGTGATTAGTATACAGGTCTTCTATTTTGTATACATATAAAATAAAAAATTACCATATTTCATATTTCAGGAAAATGTAGGAATATCACCAATACAAATAATTTTCTGATCATAAAACCAATTAAGAAATATGTATATCTTAAGCAGTGAGATGATTTGGTACACTGGAATAGATAATTCTGATTTTCTTTTCTTAAAATTGTAATTTTAATGGAAAAAACGTCTACTTTTACAACTTATTGATACATTACTCCCATTTTATGTTTAATTTCAATAATTTGTTAAAAATTTAAATAAACTTTAGGCCTTAGGCTTAATATTAATTTAATGCTTTTGTACTTTTTTTGCTTCATTCGCTTAAACGAAAATGTATACGTTACAAAATTTAAATGCAAATTAAAACTCATAAATAATCATGTAGAAATCTTAGCACAAAAGTTTACAAAAAGAAAAAATGCTCACATATACAGACATATAATAAAACACACATATATATATATATATATGTTTACTTTACCACTTCTATATGAAAATGTGTGTACCACACATACAATAGGAAGAATATAACAAGAGGTATTAAAAAAAAAATTAAACGGGAAACGGAAGTTGGTATAGAAAAATTATTACATGTAACATGTCTTGAATTTATAACTATAATAAATATTAGGGTATAATTCTTTGATACTCCTTTAATGCAAAAGTACCTCCACTGTTGCTCTTGATACTGTCGGTATTTTTATTCCCTTGATATGTTTAATTAAATCACATTTAATGAGACAAAGTGAGCATGCATGTATGTGTGTTAAAATTTGTCTGTGAGTTTTTTTGTTTTTTTTTGCAGAGAAGGCGTGTGATGTATGTTTTGCGTTTTGTGTGAGAGAAAAGAACAAAAAGCAAGAAATGAAAAAGTCGACAGTTGTGAGCTTCCGTTTTTATCGCTCTTAAGTGATAAGTCAAAAAGGATATCCGTAGAGTTTATAGATAATATTTCTTTCTTTTTTTCGAATAAAAGAAAAACACGCACATGCACAAAATTAATTTATTATTTTTAATTTTTTAGGTTGAGCAGAGTAATCAGAAATTTAATTGTTGGTAATGAGCATGTCTTTAAAATTGAATTAATTATAAATATAAATTTATTTTATAAAATTAAGGTTTTCTTTGGGAAATGAAGGTAAGGTAATTTTAAGATTCTGTGTATAATATCTTAGGTGTTCTTCTTTAATTTTTCATATCTATTCAGTTACAATATCTATTTATTATTATTTTTTTTTGTTTTTTTAACATATTGTTGTATTGTTTAATAAATTACTTATTTTATAAAATGGATTGATTTAAACTTAATAAATTAATTTATTGTTTTATGTAGTTAAACAATTCGTTATTTTTCTTTTATTTATGACTAATTTGTAAAAAAAAATTATAAAAGCTTGAAATTTAAAACTGTGTAAATAAGTTTTAATGTGAATTTATCCTGTCTGTATTACTTCATATTAATAAAAATATGCTTTTGAAATCACCTAGTTTAAGTTATAGATCATTGAGTAGATAGTTTTGTCATTCTTAAAATTTTCGATACATCTCTATTATCGATAAAAAAATATTTCTTATGACTTGATGGAATAAAGAAATTTTAAAAATTATGTTTTTTACCGATTTTTAATTATTTAACTGTTTCAGATATAAGAGAAATCAGGCTTTCTAAATTATATACACATTTGTTTACATTAATTATATGAACTTTTGCTGAAATGTTGTAAATTAAATAAATTAAATTAAATCTGCAAATTAAATAAATAATAATAAAAAAAATCTACTTTCACGGTATTCTACTATTTATGGGTTTTCTATTATTTATGGGTTTTTAAATTTATCTTAAATCCTCCTAGCAAGTAGTACAAGCCCTCATTTGTTAAAAGCAATTCAGAATTGATGAACTTATATTTTTTTACCTTGTTCATACGAAATATTTACTTAAACAAAATATAAAATAAACAAAATAAAAGTAAACTAGTTCAAAAATTATTTCGAAATCTATTGTCTAATAATGCCTAAGATATTTCTTTACAATATATATATATATATATATATTATATATATATATATAAGGATTCATTATAAATTATAAAAATTAAAATCGTAGATATTTTTAACAGTATTTCAGCAAAAGTTCGTGAAATATAAACAAATGTATGTATATTTAAAAAGCCTGTTTTCTCTTTTATTTAAATCTTTAAAAATTATATTTTTCAAACATTTTTTTTGTTATTTCATCAAGTTGTAAAAAATCGTTTTTTATCATTAACTCCAGATTTTAAGGGTAAATCACAAAATCTAAAAATTACTAAAAATCTAAAAATTAAAATTATCTTCTCATCCAGTCTTACAGCCCACACTAGGTCATTTCAGAAGTTCATCTAATTTTACCCATTTTGTCACATAGTCCAATTATTAACTATAAGTAGTTACTACTTACTAATGATTATTAATTGATTAAAAAATAATAGTAATAATAAAAGACAAGTTATAAAATAAAACTAATACAAATAAATGTGTTGAAATTAAATAATTGTTAGCCAGTTTATAAAAAGTATTTAAATTAAGGGAAAAAAAGAAGAAAAGATTTTTGAAATTTAATAAGAAAGTTTTTTGATTAATTTTTTAATTTTCTACTTACATATATGAACATTTATGAGTAACAAATGATAGACTTTTATGTGAGTATTAATTTCGGTCATCGAATGTTGCCTCAATAATTGCTATGCAAAATTAGATTAATAAAATCTTCAAAGGATTTTGCAAATTTAGTTAAATTTTCTTTTTTATGGACTCTTAAAATTCAAAAATTTTGGAGCACTTTTTTCATTATTTGTAAAAATAAAAAAGTTTAGATCATTAATTATGAATACATTTATGGGTAACTACGCAGGTCAACAAAATCGCAAAAAAATGTGCATGGCGATTCTTGCAAAATTTTTATTACTTTAGCTTAATATAGTGTTGAAAGTTAATTGAAACTTTTCCATCACGTCACAATTTGTGGAGTTTAAAGAGCTATAGAGAAGAAAAGGTGCTACAAAAATATAGTATAAGTCAAGCCTCCCACTTGCATAGATATCCACTATAAATGTTTAAGATTGCAAAAATCAGGAATTTCTCCATTAGCACTTATAAAAGCATGAAAATTGAGATGTGAGGAGTGGATAAAGAGGGAAAATTTGTATTTGGTATAACTAACACATGATCGTAGATCTCAAAAATGGTTTGAGAAAAATAAAAATCCAAATTTAAATAAAAGTTCAATAAAAAATTAGAAAAAAATGACAACATAAACTATTTCGTTTAATTCTTTCTTTTTAGAATAAATGTAGTGAAAAAAGTTAATAAAACATTTCAACTTCATTGAAAAGTGTATGATACTTTTTTTTAATTAGGATTTAAGAAAGTGTTATTTTTAATTTTTTCTCACACTAAGAAGCAGCAATAGTCTGCCGGTATAGTAGGATACCATATGCCTTGATAAAATCTCTCAGTAACAGCTTTTTGGTGAAAAAGCTCCCTTTTTTAAGCGCTTATTGCTCCCATATTTTCGAGAATTTTGATTTTAAAGAGTTCTGAAAATGTTTCATTTAACTTTATACATTATATTAGCCCAAGGAGTAAGAATTAAGCAGATTTATTCGCAATGTATTTTTTTTTCTAATTTCTTGTTGACTTTGTTATTTAAATTTCGATTTTTATTTTTTTCAAACTTTTGATATCTATGAATTTTCTGTTAATGTGATTATAAAACCTTTACCATTACTGAAATATAAAGTCATGAGTTAGTTATATCAAATATAAATTTTCCCTATACAAGTAATCCATGCACCTTATTTTTCCATGGTTTTATGAGGACTAATTAAGAAATTCTTGAATTTTACAATTTTAAAGATTTCTGGGGTCTGTGTGTGGCGAGTTGGAGATTTAACTTATACTATATTTTCGTAGCACAATTTCTTGTCTATAAAACATGAATAACTAAATTACTAGAATAAATCTAAATTAAAACAATAAGAAATACTAACCGTATTATACCCTACGATGCATGACATATGTGGAACACGTAATCAATTATGTGCCGATTCTTGAGAAGTTTTAAAGTTTAATTCATAGACCCTCAAACTTATTGCTGTCAAATATTATTTTGATATATTTATATGAGATTTATGTACATTAAAGTTATTGACTATAGTCAATTGTTAATTGATCCTAATGAAGTGTATGTAAATTTTATGCACGTTAAAGTAATTTTCAGAATTTTCTAACCCGAAGAAGTTAAAATTTCTTTTAAAAATTAATTTAAAAGTGTTGACTTTGATAATTATTCACGGCTATATGAGTTGAAATAATAAAAAATTCAACATTGAGATTCACAAGATATTTTTAAAAGAAGTCTTCTTTTATATTATGCAAATTATTTGAGAAAAAAAAAATAAAGTAAATGTGAAGAATCAACAATTCAAAATTAAAGCATAAATATATTTTAAATTGAACTTTAAACGTATTAACATATTTTTCCTTTATCTCACAAATACTTTACAAAAATTTAAAAATCATCAAGATCGGCCTTAATTTCTGAAGCCATAAAAGTCTTAGAATAATGAACATTTACAATATGTAAAAGCATTTGAAATAAAAAAATATTTCTTTTTTTACTTTGAATTTTGCTATATATTTTAAGGTGAAAATTATTAGCAGTGTTACATAACTATAAAGACACTTAACTAAAAACTTAAAATTTTTTGATACGAAAAAAAGTTAGATACGTAAAGAATATAAATTAATAATAAGTATATACAGTTATATTTTTAAAAATTTGAATTATCACTGTCGTCCTCTTCATCCGTGTTGCCATAATTTTTTCGCTTAAGAACAACCAGGCATCATATATTTGATTTTCAGTATAAATTCGACGGAATAACATTCCTCAAATATTTTCATATGAGTTCCGATTCGGAAGGCAATTAAAGAAAATATATCTTTGTAATGTATCCATATTTTTGTCAGGTGAATAATGCGGATCATATCTGCAATTAAGTAATCTTTTCTGATGAGAAGAAATTCAATTTGGACGGCTCTTGCTATTGGCATGATCTAAGATTGAACAAAATTCGTATGTCAAAACGCAATTTAGGTTTGGGCAGGCTTTTCTGCTGCAGGAAAATCAAAAATATATTTTGTTCGAACTAAAAGGAACAGTGCAATTTATAGTGAACTGTTGAAAGATACTCTTCTCTCATTTATGGATGATAAAATGGATGAAGATTGCATATTCCAACAGGATAACGCTGCAATCCATATCTCGAAGCTATGGTTTAATGAACATAGTATTCCACTATTGGACTGGTCGGCTTGCAGTTCGGATTTAAATCTAATGAAGAATCTATCGGGGTACATGGCCCGTAAATTTTACTCTAGGAATACACAGAATGAAACCATAATAACTATAACGGAGCTAAAACTAAAAACTAATCAAGCCTGGGAAGAAATTTACAGTGATTTTCTTCAAAAATTAGTTGAATCAATGGCAGACCGAATTTTTAAAGTTATCCAAAACAAATGTTCACCAATAGGAAAGTGACATAAAAATGAAATTATAAATTACAACGAAAAAAATTAACGTACGTTTTAAGTTATTTCTTATTAATTTTTTAAGTGAAGTCAATAAATAATTAAAAAAAAAAATAATTGATAGCTTTTTAGTTATTTTTAGCCCCATTTTTGGTAAGTTAATTAAAAAAAATTGATGTGCGTTTATAGGAATGTGCACTATGTGCATGATCCTGTGTGGATACGAATTAAAATGTGGAGTTTGCGGTATTTTTCTTCCTTCTAATAGAACTTTTTGAATTTTTTGTAATATTGAGTTTAGAAACATAAAATTGAATATATGTTGTCCTAAGTGAATGAGAATCCTTAAGAGATGATTTTATGGTACTATTTTTTGTTCTTCTAATATTACCTTTTGAATTTTTTGTAATAATTAACATAGAGATATGAAATTAAAGATACATGTGGGTGAGAATCCGCAAGCCAAAAACAGTAATAGGTAGTTTTTGGATCTTCGAACGTTAAGGTTGTAAAAACCTAGTGCTTTATTGGTACCCTATGAATCTTCTGAACCAAAAGTCTTAAAATCAAGATAAAGTATTCTATCTTTTAAAAAATGTCCTATAGATATTGAAGACACTAATATTATAAATATTCCCATAGTTTAATTGTTCCGGTTTTTTTAGTTTTGGCATTATGTTTTCTAAATAAAAAGCTACCAAGTTTACATGTAGTCTATATAGGAGTGCCGCAAGTTCCCTAACGCAGTAGCAGGTTAAATGCTATTGATCATATAAATATATTCCTATAAAAGCGGCTTATTGCTCCAAGTCTCTTTTTAGAAATTTTAAAGAAAGCTGACCCGAAATTTAAAAATGTGGAGGCTAAGAGAGGACGAAAATTATTGAGATGTATGTATACGAAATTATGAATACAGTCTTAAAGACGATAAAATTTATATGTTGGTGAACTTTTTACAACATTCTGGTTAGGAATTTTATATCGATACAGTTCTCATAATATTTATACATGCGTTCTTAGTTCGTAGCTAATGGACTTCTGAAAAGGTTTTCCTATTAGTAGAATACACAAATTATTATACTTTATTTGACTTAGTCTGATCCATTAATTTTATTGATTGATGTACTAAAGATGGCTGATTTACCAAACTGTTCAAAAATCTAACCATTTGAAACGTATTGCGGTTTAGTATTAAAACATTTGGTAAAAAACTAAAGTTTAAAAAAAGTGAATATATATATATATATATATATAAATAAATAAAATAAAATAAAAAATATAAAAAAATAATAATAAAAGCAAAGCTTTTGTGGAGAGCATTTCAGAAAAAATTTTCAAAGATTTTCCTAAAAGTTAATGTTTCTGTTAAATTGAAAATACTAAGTACTAAGATAATAAATAACTTAATAAAACGAAAATTAAAAAAAAATCACTCATTACTTTCACTTTTATAAGAAGAATTGTAAGCACTAATCTTTTCGTGCGCACTTATAATAAGTATGCTAAATGTATAAAAATGTATATTCTAGTAAGTTAAAAAAAAAAAAAAAAAAGTTAAAAAACCCTATTTATTCAGCACACTTTTCTTTGACTGCCATCTGCATATTGACAAACGACCAGATTTCAAGTATTCGATTTGCTTTTAAATCTGACATGTTGCCTAATGGCTCATATTGAGCAATGAATTTGTTTATTTATTTATTTATTTATTTTATTTGTCTCAATTATTTACTTAAAATTATTTCATTTTATTTTTAATTTGTTTTGAGCTACCTTAATGTTTACTTAAAATGACTTGTGTACTTGTTTATGTTGATTCCTATATGATGTTGTTGTTCCTTTTTCACATTTGTCTTACTGTAGTCCTTTTTTCGTTAATTGGTACCGTTGTTTGAAATCTGTTATACAAATAACAAGTTTAGTGATCCATAAGAAAATAATTATGTCAGTTTGTAAGTGAAAGACACTGCTGTAAGTAGTGTGATTATAATTACTTGTATATTTATTAATTTTATGTGGCACGCGCTGCATCGAGCCTAAATAAATTAAAGGTATGTTTTCAATTGATGGTGTAGCATTATGTTTTATTCGTTATGTGTTATTCAAACGCACACTTTATTTACTTATATACTTTGTTTATTATCAATTCATCTTTTTTTCTAACATACTTAAAATAAATACTTTAAACAAAACATAATTATGTACCCCAAATATTTTATATGTGAAATATGCAAATGAAAAATGAAGAAAAAGATAATAAAATTAGCATATACAGCATATAATTTATGGAAATTTTGCGACAAAGATTTTTCTTAGCATTTAAATAATTTAAAACAAATGATTTCATTAGAATTTAAGCAAAATATTTCAATTATTTCGTTTATTTATTTTTTTATAAATTTGTTCATTTGTATAAAAATGAATGCCATACAATTCAATACATTTGTTACAAGAGTAGATAATATCTATATATAGAAATTGGCTTCAATATAATAAAAATAAAAATAATAAAGAAATAAAATATCGAATGATTTTATTTCATATGAAATTAGAGAATACAGTAGAGTATGAAAAATCTGTTTGCAATATTATTTAAGTAAATAGTAAAGTTTTATTTTAAAATTTTTCAAATCAATTATATTCCTTTGTTTTTTTTTGTCTATATCAAATGCTAATATTCGTATATTTATATACAAACATTTATATTTATTTGTAAATTTGATTTTTTCAAAAATTTATTGTGTTATTAATTGCATACACTTATATTTCTTCTGTTTGTGAAGTTTTATTTTTGTTGCTCTCTCCCTCTTACACTCTTTCTTACTATCTCTCTTTTTTGTTAAATTTGTTTGAAAATGCTAGTGATTTAGTTGTTTCAATTATGCATTTATATTTACAACATAAAAGTAAATTTTATATTATTACCATAGAAATGAAATAAAATGAGTATTGCTGTTATTGTTGGTCTTTTTCAATATTTATTTAAAAAGCCCTAAGGTGCATTATAACAGTAAAATTTGTATAAATTTATTAATTTTTTTGTTTTTTTGGAATTTTTATATAGAGATTGTAATTGTTTTCCTTTGTTTTTTTATTTTTTTATTATTTCTTTTTTTTTGTAAAAAATGTGTAAAATTGTTAAATTTAAAATTCATAATTGTAAATTCAATATTAATATAAATTCAATTGAATGTATTACGTATGAGTAATATTAATTTTTTGTTTTGTAAATTATATTTTTATGGAATTGAAAGATGTAAGTTTTGTAAATTTAAAGAGTATTATATATACATATATTTATTTATGTTTAATATTACAAAATGCTTTAAATATTTAACAAGGTTTGAATTGTTTGCACAGGAGTAATATTTTAATGTAAATTAAATAGTAATCATACGCCCTAGGTAAATAGGATTATTATTATTATTATTTTTACTTGAACTGGATTTTTACACCATTAATGAAAGTGAATTATAATTTATTTATGCATTGAAATGAACTGATAACTCAGAATCAATTTATAAGTAGACTTAACAGTGTCTGTCTGTATGTACAGCTAGCTGTTCATGTAAACATTACACAGTAAGGCCGATCGCAAAAATTTCTTAATAAATCTCTATCACCTGTAAAACTAAACTGGTTGGATTAAATTTAAATATGTGTATGAGAGAGTTATTGAGGAAGACTTAAGCTTTCAGAAAAATTATCATGTAGATACCCTGTAATTATACGAGATAAGCTACAGGGTGTCAAAAAAGTATGATAAAGTTTCAAAAAATCGTAACTTTTACAAATCAAGTCGGATATCAAAGATTTAACAGTTTAAAAAAAATGAAATTTAATATGATTTTTGTGTACTTAAAAAATATAGTTCTAAATTTTTGTCTATTTTCGTAAAAGTAGTTCTGCAGTTAATTGTTTTATTAGCTTTATTTTTTTAATATTTTCAAAAGGAAACTAAACGTAAACATATGGTATAAGTAAAGCTGTGGGGATACTTCTTGGCTAATTTCTAAGAATTTTTTTTATTAAAAAAAAGTCTTAATAGAAAAATATCCGGTTTGAAAAAAACATATTATGCATATTTTGCACTTTTCGGAAATTGTTTCAAAATAATTCTATAAAAGTGAAAATAAGTCTTTGCTTTTAGTAATTGAAAGGTGAAATATATGCTCTAATATTCATAACTTTAAACCAGAGCTTAAATAGAAAATACAACTACATAAATACATACATATCCTAATCATGGTACTGTCAAAAACATTTGAAAGAATAATACGGAACACATTGAGTGTATAATTAAGCCTAAACTCATAACCATACTCACACCTTAATACAAGTCAAAACCTTCCTCTAATTTTCACACTACAATTCAAATGAAATTGCTTGGCTTAAAAAAACGAGTATATTAATTAAGCTAACAACCTTTTTGTGTTAAAATATATACACACATACTTTGAAATATACAACTATCATGTATAAATATCGTCGGTGCGCTGACGAAATATTTTATGTGTTTTTGAACAACTTTTCAGGAGAGAAAAAAACAATTTATTTATTTTTTATGAAATCCATAAAATATAACAATTTATTTTTTTATAACTTTGCTACCAATCCATCAGATATTTAAAAGAAGATAACAATTTAAAATGTGCGTTCAATAAAATATTCAGGTGATCCAATAAAAAAAAAAAAAAAATTCGGAAAATTATACAAAGGACACCGACGATATATTTCATGAACTTTCATTTGAGAAAAAAGAAATAAAAAAATAAAAACAATGGTAACAATAAGTTAAGTGAAAATATTATGAAACGTTTCAAACAAAAAAAAAAAAAAAAAAAAATAGAAACTTGACTTGTTTCAGAATTAATTTGTGTATTTTGTAAATGCTTAAATAAGTGTATGTGTATTATATAACAAAAGAATAACACTAAAATAAATTAAAAGGATAAAAAATTAAAAAAAACATAACATTTATGCAGACAGAGACACATACATATAACTATAATAATGAAATGAAAAGGAAGTTAAATTAATTTTTTTTTTCATAGCTGCTCAGTAGTTTTTCAAAAGTACAATGACGTCTATTTGCATATGAAAGTATGTAGATGTACATAAGAGTAAGTGTGTTTGTTTATTTGAAAAAAAGTAAATTATAATGCATATTTAAAAATGAATGTATGTTTTATGGTAGAAACACACATACATATATGAGCAAAGAAGTGGGACACCAAGCCACTGATACTCATACACTTGTATGAAAACGACTGTCAACAATGAAACAGGTGCAAGATTACATGTAAGGATATTTTTGATTATAAATGGTTTTATTATAATATATATATAATGGTTTTATAATTAATTGATTAATATTTTAGTTCGTAATTTTTTTTCACATAAACGCTTCTAGTCATGAAAATGTTTTCTACAGGTAGGTAGATCGACTAGGAATCTAATAATTAACGATCTCTTTTTTTTTTTTAAAGAGAACTAGCACTGAGTAATTTAATATTTTAAATTATAAAATTGCTTTACTTTCTTTGACAAGGGTATAGAAAGCAGAAAAAATTTGATTTTTTAAACTTAAAAGTGTATATTTCTTCTATCTTTTTTTAAATTTGATCCATGTTTGTCTCGATCCAGGTATAAACTTTTGAGATGAATTTAGATTATATCAGGGTTTCGAAATTGTTTTCCACTTGTTATTTAAAGCCTTGGGGTTTTGAGAAAACCATGATTTTGTATTTGATTTATTTTTTATGTGGTGGCAGTAATCAGCCAACATAACCGAGTTTAATTTATATTGGAGAAATCACGCTCCATGTGACCTGTCATAGGTTTTTGAATACAAAGTCTTAGATATGCGGAATATCAAATTTTTAGGAAAAAAGATAATGTATATACACTACCTGCCACTCGAATAGGGAATCACACTTTTTTAACTTTAATTAGGTATATATCCTAAACTAAATTTCAGAAAAAAATAATTTTTTGCACAAACAAATTTCAAAGTGCTGGCTTTAGTTTCCTGAATAAATAAAAAATATACATATTTTGTTATACTAAAATTATATATTTATTTAAAGACATGTTTTTCTGTGGTACTTTTTCGTGTTTCACTTGAATAAGGAATATTTTAAAACTAAGCAAACTGTAATTTATTTTTAAATTTTAGGTTATAAAAATGAAAGTTATTATCTTCTAGTATTCAATTAGTAATGAGTACTGCCACCATTTTTAGAAATAACCTCAAAAATGCGATTTGTCATCGACTTTTATAATGACTCTAAGTAATTTGGCGAAATTGAACTCCATGCTTCCGTTATTGCAACCTTTAAGGATTCTATCGTCTCAAATTGTTTTTGCAAGCCAACCCCATCATTTTCCATTGGATTCAGGTCTGGTGAATATGGGGGCCAATCCAAAAGTTGAAAACCTTTTTGATTAATCCATTGTTTTACTGCTCCGGTAGTGTGAATCGGAGCGTTGTCGTTTTGGTACGTACAAGGTATGGCTCCGAAGAAATCATTAAATTTTGGAAGTGCTTCCTCCAGAATGTTTTTGTAAGTCGTTGCAGTCATTTTGTTGGATAAATAAAACCAATTATATGGTGCCATAATACGAAATGGCACCCCATACCATTATTCCGCCCTCTCGGCTGTGTCTGCGGCTCAAAAATAATTCTTCCTTATTTAGGTCATGGAAGTAATAGTTATACCCGCCGGGACCATCAATATTAAACTTTTTTTCATCGGAAAATACAACTTTAAACCATTTTTGGGACCATGTCATCGTATTTTTGGCAAACGGTATACGTTGTGATTTGCGTTTTTCATTAAGTGGTGTTTTTTTTGCAGTTTTCGTTGGACTATGGGCACGACTTTAAAATACGGTGCACTGTTCTTGGACTTTCACTGACTCCACTTTTTTCATGTATTTTTGATACCGACATGGCAGAATTTGATGCAATTCTAAGAATTTTTCGTTTTTCTTTTGGAGTTGTTGCCATTTTCTTCCGCCCTTTCATGTTTTTTCCATATCTTTCCACGTTATATAAATAATTGTACACAACTGTCTTTCCTTTATTAATGTTTTTGGCTATTTGGACCGGATTCTGACTCTGAGATTTAAAAATAAGACTTTTTCTTTTTCAGAGTTATTAAGAGCCTTACCTTAAGCCTTAATTAAGTATATCTCCCAAACTAAAGTTCAGAAAAAAAATTTTTTTCGCAACCAAATTTCAAAATGTTGGCTTTAGTTTCCTGAAGAAATAAAAAATATAAATATTTTGTTATACTAAAATTATGCATTTATTTAAAGACATATATTTCTATGGTATTATTTCGTGTGTCACCTGAATAAGGAATTTTTTTAATATTAATCAGGAAAGCTATGATTTGAATTTCTTTCAATATAAACAGCTAGAGAATTTAGATATATATGCCTATATATATATATATATATATATATATATATATATATATAGATATATGTATATGCATATCTTAAAAGGCAAGACTTCAAAAAATGATTGGAAGTGAAATCCGGTATAACGAAATTTAAATTTTATAGGCCTGCAAAAAAAAAAAAAAAAAAAAAATATGCGTAAGATATAAAAACTAAATTTTTATAACTGCATGCATAAATCAATTTATCATCAAACTGCCAAAAATATCTATGTGTCACAACTTCACAAGTGATTCTTGGGGTACAAATCATTGGATGATCGAGTGACTTAATGGCATATGTTCTGTGAAGATAATTATTTTTCGAAATTTGCTTTTGATTGGTAAACTCATTAAAAGAAAAAGAAAAATATCTGAAAAGTATACTGAATCTTATTGCGGACAACTAATTATTACCTTATTGCGTTAAACTATTAACTCCAAATTATATAAATTTGAACAAATTGGAATACAACGGATATGGAGTAAATACTACTTAACTTTAAATTACCAATAACATATATTTTGGATGAAAATTAGAAGGAGCTTAACTGCACAAAATTTTTGAATTAATTTTTATAGTTTTTAATTTTTCTTAAATTTTGATAGTTTAGTGTCAAATTTTGACAATTTCAGCCTTTTGAAAATTATAATTTTTTTTTTATTTTAATGAGTGATAATCTTTTATTTTAAAATTTTTATAATGTTGTTGATAATTGCTTGAATGTGTGTGTAAAAGAAAATACCCATTATACTCGTATATATTATATATTATATGTTATATATTATATATTATATATATTATAGTCATAGTTTATTATAGTTATAGTTAGTATATATTATAGTCGTATATTAAACACATAGTAATTTCGTTTATGTTTTTCATTATGTTTTTCAGTAGTGTTAATTGTTTTCGTAAAAGTACTAATTTCTTTTTAAAATATATTTTGTTTATCTTTATTAAATAAAATTTTCAAATAATTATAGAGATTTATTTTATAGTTTCCTAACTTAAATGATCTCAGTTTTTATATACATATATTTATTTCACATTATGTATGGGTGACAAAAATTCCTCATTAAGAGTTTGTAATCACTCATTTATTCTGAATGCATGTGAAAAAATGCTCATATCACACACAAATACAGAAAATGCAAAATATATAACATTATATCCAACCAACGTTGACAATAACTATACAAAGCTTGATGAAATTCCATGTATGTGTAAATATATGTCCCTCATTTAAACACATTTAGATGATTTTTTTTTCTTAAAATTTAAAACATTGTTTATCTTAGTTGTGTGGTTAGGTGGAAAGGCTTCTTAATCGTAAAAAATTAATTCAATAAACAGTTTGAAAAAATTAAACTAAAGGCAGTTGTAAAATCTATTTGACACATAAAAATTTTTACATATATCTTCTCAGGGATGGGTATACTTATACGAGTATGATAAAATATGATAATTTTTGTGTATATATTTCCTTTGAATGGTACTTTTTATTTAAATAATAAAATATATGAAGACAAAATTGCACCTTTAAATCATTTCCGTTTAGTATATTTTATGAATAATTATATAAGCTTTGGTATAAGAGCTTATTTTATTTTAACAGATTATGCTTATAATACTCGTAAAAAGAAATGTTAGCTTTGGGATGAATGTTAATATTCACATATATGTATGTATATATGTATGTATATACTAGACTGCAACAAAATTTACCGACTTTTGAGTTTTGACCGTAAATCCCCCTAGAATCATTCATCGGATTGTAGAAATATATTTTGTGAAATATCAGCTAAATCGGATATCGTTAACACGTGCCGCGTCGGACCTGAAATTTGTATGATGCGTTTATATGGGGAAAATAAGATTTTTTAAAGTTTTTAGAAACATTTAGTTCTTAATGACTTTGCTTTGTAATAAAATTTTAAAAAATCATAATCTACATATAATTATCTATCAAATAAGACATAAAAAATTCGATAAAAATGTTTAAGTTAGTGCGAATTGCCCAGATCATTAATGTGTTTTAGTCCACTTGTATAAGGAGTGTACAAACAAATTTTTACTTTTTTAAGTTATGTTTAAATGAAATGTTATTTTTAATTAAATTTAATTACTGAAAAATATGTTTCTCTTTCTCCAGGATAATTCAAACCCCTTTCCATGTTTGGTTAAAAAATATTGATTTTTTTTAAGACTGTTTCAAAACTTCTGTTTCAAACTTTTAAAAATTTTTTTAAACAAATTTCAAAAAAGTTGGAATAAAACTATGCAAGTTTGTAGAGAACGCTGCTGAAATAAAATAAAAGAGCAATAAGTCAATACGTTATATGAGTAAGCCGTACCTGCGATTTGAATTTTGCGGATTTCGGCAAAAAGGTATTTTTTGCAATTTTTTAGTTATAAAGTTAAGTTTTTTACAGATTAAGATAAAGCATGTTTCGAAAAATATATTCTGAAGTTTTTAGGATAATGTGACACGTATAATATTTATAAATCGAATGCCAAAAATCATATTATTTTTAAAAGTTCTAAGAAATACATAATGAACACTTATTTAATTTTATTTTTATTTCGTTAAAACTTTACGGAAATATTATGGAATTGCGTTGATATGAGTAGTTAAAAAGGCAAATTTAACCTTCAAGTGAGCTTGGGGTCAGCATTTTTTTCAAACGCAACTTAAAGTAAGTTTCATTAATTTTAATTAATATTATTATGGAAAAATTGAAGGATAATTACCTCATTCTGACAAATAAAGTCATGTTAAGGTATCGAAATTTCTCACAGAAATCACTGCAACTAAATTCAGATAAAAATAGTATTTTTTGTGATGCTTTCCTTAATGATTTTAAATATTTAAATTCTTGATTTTTGATCTTCTTATTTTAGAGGTAAATTTTGCTTAATTTTCTTAAAAACTTCAGAATATATTTTCTGAGATATGGTTTATTTTATAGTGTAATAATTTTGTTTATTCTGAATAAAAAAAAAAATATATATATATTTGTAACTAAAAACTGCACGAAATGCCTTTCTTCCGAAATCCGCAATATTCAAATCATAGATAAGGCTTAGTCATACAAGGTATTGACTTAGCTGTTCTTTAGTTTTATTTTCTGTATTGTTGTCTATAAACTTGTATAGTTTTATTTCAAGTTTTTTGAAATTTGTTTAACAAAATTTTTAAAATTTTGAAATGGGAGTTTTGAAACAGTCTTAAAAAAATCAAATTTTTTTTTTAGCCAAACGTTGAAAGAGGTTCGAATTACCCTGGAGAAACAAAAACGTATTTTGCACTATTTTTGATTTAAATTTAATTAAAAATAGGATTTTATATACAAACATTTTCAAAAAATTAAAAAAAAGGTTACGCAAGTGGTCTAAAACACATTAGTGGTCTGCGAAATGCGTAATAACTTTAACATTTTTTAGATAAGTATAAAAAGAATAAGTATGTAATTTTAATGTTTTGTTACAAACGAAAGTATTTTCTTAAAACTTCAAAAAAAGCTCTGTTTTCTCCATATAAACGCAACATAAAAACTTCATGTCCCATGCGACACGACTTAACATTATCCGATTTCATTAATATTTCATACAATATCTTTTTATAGCTCAAAGAATACTTATAGTGTGAGTTACGTTCAAAATTCAAAATCCGATAAATTTTTGCGCAGTCTAATGTACTCTTCAACAATTATAAAAGTATTTACTTAAACATCTACAATTGTGCGGTCTACAAGAGCCAGGAAAATAAAATGACAAAATTGTACGAAGCAAAAATAAAAATTAAATGTATACAATACTTCTGTACACTGTTCTATACACATTTGTAAATATTTAGATAAAATACTCGCATTCTATGTACATTGTGGGCTTCAAAATATTTATAAACGACCACTTTTTGTACATGAAATTTTTCTATATACAATGGCAGGATTTCCTGCTTTTGATGTTTAGTGTACACACGACTATAGACACACTCACATACACTTGAACAAATACGTAAATATATATATGTATGCATATATGTATATGCCACTATTCATTTATAAGTAAAATAGGGTTATTTCAACCTTAAACTTACCCTCATTGTACAATGTATAAGTAAACAAAATACTAGTATTTTACAATGAAATTGGGATTTTTAAAAAGTTGAATAAGAGAACAGAAGCATCAACATATGAAAATTAGGAATTACGCTGTTGTGTGGGTGTTACTGCTGCAAATATATAATAAGTCTCCAGTACGCATTTTAGTTTGTATGTGAAATTTTGTTGCACACGCAAACAAGGGAATATATGCAAAATATAATGTTTATGTAGATATATTTAAATACGGAGGCAAACGCTGAAGTTCTTTTTAAATTTACCAATTTGTTGTTTTAAGTCAATAATTTAATATATAATAAATGTAAATATTATTTCAAAGGAATTTCCGTTCCTACCTCGCAAAATAAAAATATACTATAGTAAGTATGTATGTTTTACTAATACTAATAATATGTATGTATTTGTCATGTGGTAAATACATAAAGAACTTTTTAACTAATTTACTAAACTTTATTTTCTTTGCTGTTGTTATTGTCCTCTACTCATATTGTTGCAAGTGAACTTAGTTGTATTGTATAATAATATGCAACGTTATACAATGTACATGTTGTGCAACTAAGCCTGTTGATTTTTGTTCCCATGTCCCTGCTTCAGTCACATTTTCTCGGAGCTTTTGTTTTAAATTAGCGAACAGTGAAATTATGGGATAATATAATTTTAAATTAATATTATAATAGACTACATATGTTATGGAAAGTATTTGTATTTAAAGTAGTGCATAAATTAAAAACTATATATTGCTGATATACATAGGTAGGTTAGATGTGTTTTGCATATATTAAATTTTATTATATTTACAATAAAATAAATATAATAATAATGAAATATATTTATAATGAAATAAAAAGTGGTGATTTTCCGAGTAACTTTATATTAGTATTGTGAAATACATAAATGATCCATTTAACTATGTTCTCATAGAAAATTGTAAAAATGTTTTTACTGCTACAAATAACATAAAATGTTAACTAGAGATTTCGCAAAATTTTAGTCAGAAAGAAATTTTCAAGAAATATCTGAAGATTTATTTTAACTTAGTAAAATACATCTAAAATGATAGTTTAAAAGGTAGTATATAGTAAAGGAACAAATATCAAGGGCAGGCAGTTAATATAACAAAATATTTTGAAGTTGCAAGATTTAGAATTTTTAACTCAAAATTAAATCTTTCGTTTCAAATTAACTTCCATGTCATCTATGCACATATATTTTAAAATATTAATTAGCAAGGACAGGAAGTTCATGCAAATGCATGTTTGTTGCCTTTACTCCCAGAACAGTGAAAACTAAATGCCTTTCCGAATCAGAGAATTTGCTTTAAAAAAACATCGATATTTTTAATGCTTATTTCTGCATATTTTTGTATATTTTGTAAAAAATTGCAAAATAGAAAAAAAAAATATTAATTCTGTGAACTTTTCAAAATTTTAAAATATTGAACAGTATTATAAAATATTTAATTCTTGGTAAGCTATATATTGAAAAATAACAATCACGGAAGAACATTGATTATTGTAAGCGATGCGCTATCAAAATTATCGAGTTAAGATGTCAAAATTCTACAATATAAATAATTACTTTTTCTCTTATTTATTAAAACTTTTGGTATAAATTTATTGCAATTTTGACATTGGCGGTAATATACACATAATTGTCAATTAAAAACATATTTATTTTTAATGAAAAAGTTAAATACGTTTATATATGCATATGGAATGTCGTCTGTTGCTATAATATAACCATGCATTGATTATTTTTTTAAAGAAGCTACCAATGAGAATATTCATTCTGAGAGAACAATTAGCTGTACAGAACTTAATATTATTTTAGAAAAATCGATCTATCAAGGAGACAACAGTCATCGAAATAAGTTTGTTGCCAATACATTTGTTGAAATTTTAGATTCATATGAAGATAAAATAAACGTTTTACTCAATATATTCAAAATCATTTGAAAATGTACTTATCACATCCGTTAATGTCGAATAGGTTAAATTTTATATTTAAAAATATAGACAAACTCTTCCTATCTATGTATGTAAACAAAAATATTTAAAGGAGCTGAAAAAGTCATGATTTTAAAATTGATTTGTCATTGGAATGAAGTAGTTAGAGCTTGAAAAAGAGCTGCAAGAGTTCTTTTTTTAACTCATGGTTGTCATTGGTAAGACGTTCTTCTTTTATGCTTCTTGTTCATTGCTTTTGAAGTACCTTTCTTAAAACTACGTTTATAATTTTTTTTTAATAAAAATTCTGTTTTAACCTTATTTAAAGATATTAAAATTACTTTTAAATTTGTGAAATTTTAATCTTCTTAGAAAATAATCAACTTTTTTTCTTGCTAAAAATTTATAGTTTTTTTACTTTTTTGGAATTATTAACGTGAAAGTTATTTTTAATTTAATATGACACTGCATTGAAAATGTATGTTTTTTTTAGTTAATAAGAGTTTTTAGTATTTTGATTTATATTAAAATAATATGTGACGATTTCTTTGCCATTTTTTCTGATTAATGCAAGTTTAAGTAATTTAAAGAAGGTATGAGGCTTATTTATGGTCAATTATAGAAAATTACTAAAAAAATTGATGTGGTGGTTTAAGGTTAAAAAAGATTTTATTTGTGTTGAGCTTTGCTACATTAAAAAGATTTATTTATGGAACTACACCCTATTCTGGGAAGATATTAAGTAAGAAATATGGAAAAATATTCCATTTTAATTGCTATATTATGCTTTAGAATAAGGATCTTTTATTAAAAAATGACAAAATATGCTGCTAAGCGTAAAATATGCAAAAATATGCTGCTAAGACTAAAATATGCAAAAACATTCTGTAACAAATTGATGACGAAAACCAAAAAATTGTCTGTAACGGACAAATAACTAACAGTTTGGTTCATTTGAAGCCCAAGAAAAAATATAATTTTAATTTTTTTTGGCTGAAATATTGTTTTTCAAAAAATAAGCATATAGTTTATCGAATTTTCTTCTAAAGTTTTTTTAACCTTTTTAAACTGGCTTTCTAAAAGGTTTAAAAAGCGGTTTATTGGTTAGCCGGTTCGTACTGTCGGCATTTTTAATGTTAAAAACATATATATTCGAAATACCAGTATTTAAAAAGAAAAATTTGTTAACTGCTTAATGTTCATAAAGTATAATTTTTTTGTTATGTTTTATAAATATAGTTTAAGGTTAAATTGAAATAAATTCTGTAAGTTTATACAAATATTAAAATAATAATTGTCTTAAATAAAATATGAATATCAATGAAATTAGGTTTTTCCTTGTAACATCTGTGAGATTCTTACAAACAATTTAAATATTTTTTTATTAGTAGAATTTAAAAGAAAATGTTAAGCCATAATTTTTGTACATAATATTAATGCAAGCTAATACAAAGCGATGGAAATTAGTACATACACCCAATAGTCCGATTGCAAACTTATTGAACTTTAGACTATATTGAGCTCTAACTGCTAAAATGTCTTAAGTCACAGCAGAAGCATTTTTGTGATTGCTTAAAGATTATTATATATATAGTGATTGAAAAAACAATAGAAACAAAATTATTCTTTAATATAATTTAATATTTCTCAGTAAATAAGTATGTGATCTGATTAATTGAAATTTTAAATCAAATGAAAACAAGGGCTCTTAATTTCCCGACTTGCATTTCTACCCATCTATAACTCAGTCCTCTGTTATTGATATAAGTGATCATTGTTTTCGAATAAGATGTTTCGGTGGTTAGGGCCCTATATGTTGTAATAAAAAATAGAATTCTGGTTCAAATCACCAATTTATTCGTAAGAATATCTTTATTCATATTGACACTATTTTATTATATGGAATAGCAAGGACAATGTTTATCAAAAAATTGTTTGAGATATGTTACAAATAGAGAGAGTGTATTTTAGTTTTGGGATTCGTCGATTCTCAAATATGTATATATATATATGTATGTACTCTCATATATCACTGTAGTTCTGGCAAAGTTCAATTAAATAAATATCGGATTTTAAAGTATTTGCAAACTATTTTCAAGGATATATCAAACATTTGACCAAGTTCCTTATTAATGCATTTCTAAATAAATGCAGAGTACCAACTAAATATATTTACCCAAAAACCCATAGGTAAGACTCGCATGGTAGGCGCTAAGCCAAGTCATATTCATGACATTTGGACTTATTAGAAAAAATCTCAATTATAGTAAGTTTTCATTAATTGGTCTTACTTATTATTTGACATTGGAAAATTCACTCACTGTGTTTTAAAAATATTTTTGTTTAAATTTCGTAACTTACATATTCTTTAAATTGAACCAAACTTAATACAATTGTTTTAATTGAAGATATTTACCTAAAAAGAGAAATAAATAGATTTTAATATTATTAACTAGTTGAAAAAATAATTAATGTACTTTAAATTGCATTTTATAAAAGAACCAAAATGATGACACTTTGTGATAGAAATTTTAGCAATAATTACTATTATTTTTTAAAGCGTAGTACACATTTTTCAAGTTATGTTAGCATATATTTGATATTTGAGAAATAAAACTCTATAAGATCTAATTCACAGACCTAAATTATTACTCTAATTAAAAATTCTATCAATTTCACTGTGCCCTCTTAGCTGTTTGTTCATTTACACATTTACCACAACAACATATGAACTGTGTATTCCATTGTTGGTTACTTTGTTTTTGTTCTTTTTGTTTTTAATACTGGAATTACACACACATTTAAATATATTTTAGTTAAATTAAAAAAAGGTATATTTTACTTCAAACATATACAGCCAATATAAAAATATACAAACACGCACATCATTATTTAGTACATTCACTGGAATTAAACTAAAAATAAACATCAAACACGATCTGAACTGTTGCTTGTAGCTTGGTCTCGTGTTGTTACAGTTTGGTTTGGTTATTTTGTGGATTTTTTACATCATCATCAGACGACATCATTTGGTTGTTCATAAAAAAAAACAACAACACCAGAATATGATATTCAAATACACTGCATTACTTATATTAATGCACGCATACTCACACTGACAGCAACAAAGGAGATTTTTTAAAATTTTTTTTGCATATTAGGACATCAGGCATCGCAACTGAAACATGGTTATAAAAGTTGATGAGAAAAAAAAAAAATACTAATGATCCCCGCTTACATTAGACATTATTAAAATAAAAATTTTTAAAGCATGAGTATATAGAATTTTTTAAAATGTTATATTGTTAAAGCATAAATATACTCAAGGGATTACTGTATTGGAGAAAACGAAGAAATAATTTTTGTGAAATGCTGTGGTATATTAATTTTTTGACGAAATTATAGCTTGTATTTTGATGCTAGAGTATTTTTTTATGATTTCTCTTTTGTAAGTATTTGAGCTCTTTAGGAAATCTTATTCTATATGATTTTTCTAAATAGAGGGGATGGGATAACGTTGTGGGATGAAATTTGACTTAAACAAATTAATATAAAATTACAATTAATAATTTTAGAACGTATTGCTCTAGATAAACAAAATTTTATACAACCACATTTTATTTCCAAAGAATATAGCCAGCTAAAAAATAAAAAAATTCAATCTTTTTCACCAAAAATAAAAAAAAAGATTTCCGATAAATGTCGGTGTTCTCAGTATAAGTATATACTTACTTAATACATTTCCTAGTTTACATATGCAATATATATATATATATATATATATATATATATATATATATATATATATATATATATATATATATATATATATATATATATATATATATATATATATATTATAATATATATATTTCATTTGAAATATTACAATTTGTATTGCATTTTATTTAATATGCACTGGTCTAGATTCAGTTAGATTTTGAATTTCATCAATTAATATAGCGGTTAGTTCTTAGTAAAACTTCGATCATAAAATGTTTTTATCTAATTAAAAAATTAATTTAAATTTATACAAAATAGCTATTATTTTCTAATCATATTTTGTAATTTGTAATGGTATATCTCCCTCTCACTTATATGTATATATATACATATATATATATATATATATATATATATATATATACACATATATTCGGACTTCTGTTTTCTATAATCCATAAATCGATTTTTAACTTTTGAGAAACGAATCAGCTTTTGATTCCCTAATGGAGCGTTTATAATATACGGCATTATGAATCAAGAAATAAAGTAATAGAAGGGTTAATGTAATTATAACTACATTTTTCCAAATAGTTTCTAACAGGGGGCCGAACATAGTCATAATGGAAAGTTATGGTCTCGTGCATAGTCGCATATTCTAGTCCTTCTTTGTTCAAAGTTATTTTCGTATGGATCAATTGCTATAGTTTTGTTGGGATTAGAAGTATGTAAAGATGGTACAATTAAATACGGAATATTACTTGGTCACCACGTCTGTATAAATTAAAACATGTCAATCAGAATTATATTCCTCGAGAAATACTTACGAGTACTACACAATATACATAATAGGGATATGTTTTTTTTTTATTAAAAAAGAAATATAGGACACCACATCATAGCTCATGTACTGATACTAAAAACTATTTTCAAAAATTATTTCGATGAAAATGTCTTCTTCACCGAAAGCAATTACTAAAACCATTATTATTTTTTTTTTTATATTAAAGAAGTATATTTTTCTTACTGGCAGTAAAAATGGGCACTGTACTAAATATTCTGTTCTTAATTATTTTCTTAATAACCTCTATAAAATAAAGTAGTTAAATCCTACATTTCATAATTTATAGAAATCAGCATTTTTACCTTCAAATATAACAGAGAATTGACTTAAAATGCATTTTAATAATAATGTTGAGCAAGGTATGAATTCAGCGTTAAATTTAACGAATAAAAGATTAAAAAATTAAAAAAAATAACGTTAAGAATTTTTGAAAAAAAAAAAAAATAAAAAAATGCTATGTTATCACTTTTTCGTAAAAAAAAAATGATTTTATTTAAGGCAGTGCCGGCAGTGAGAATATATAACATATTATACTACTCCCTGTGAATTTTGACATTCGCAAAAATTGCAAAATGTTTACACCTAATATATAAGTCTTGGTGACTTTATTAGATATTTTAATACCACAATTGGTTCCTTAATCGGCTTCGATTTCTTATTTTCCCACTTTTTGTGTCAAAATTAATTTATACACTATTTTATGACTCTTCGCGGACCACCTAAAACGTTATTACGTATCCCATTTGGGAACTCTTTTCTTTAATGATATAAATTATAGAATTTTATTCCTTTTAGATTTGTTTTGTTGATGGTGGACAGCTGTACGGTTGAAAATTTTTAAAGTTTCCAATAAAAGGCATTTCAAAAAGAAAAGATTCCAGCGAATCGAAGCGAAGTAAAAGGGTACAGTCGTTTATCAAATCTTCACACACACATAGTATATACACAATAAGTATAAACATCACTGTTCACATATCATTTTATTGTGTTTCTCTTTTTGGTCTGTTTTTCGTTTATCTAAATAAATTTTTGATTTAAATAAAAATTTCACTAACAAACACTTTCTAGTTAAAAAAAAACTTTTTTTAACAAACAAAATTTATGAACAAATATAAATTTCACTCATAATTTTTAATTTTTTGTTTTTATACTGTTTGACAATTTCTACAAATTCTTTTCTCAAGAAATTTCCATGTACTAAAAATACTAAAAATTTCTTCGCCATATGGAAATTTAGTATGTTTTCTGTATGATAAATAATTAAACAATTCTAATCGAGATATTTGTTTATGTTTTTTTGAGAAAACGACTCGTTAAAAAAAGCTTTATATGTGAACATTAGTTTTTAAGTAATAACATTTTTAAAATTAAATTTTTTACTTTTGGATAAAATAATATTTTCTAAAAATAAAATTCCATTAATTACCTGCCGAATTAATACTAATTTTTCTTCGCCATTTTCCAAGTTATTTGGACGATATTCATTAGAAAACTTTTCCAAGTTATGGATGAGTATATCGTACGCATTCAATGGTTATTTCAGAGTTTTGTAAAATACATTTGAACATACAAGTGGACAGAAGATTAGAAGATTAGACTTGGCAAATTTTACTAAACATAAAAAAGATCTGCTTTCTTCCTAAAATTGCTACTCACTGTTTACTAAAAAATAACATTTATTTCACGGTAATCATTATTATGATATATTGTTGTTATTAAATACACATTCATTTGACATTCTCTTACTCTAACGCACTTACAAACAAATATTTTATCTACAAGGTATAATAACTTACACAAGCGAATTTTGAAAAACAAACTTTTTACACATACATTTATAATAGAGTTAAATTTATCTATATGTATATCTTTATGTATATTTTTCACCATTTTTCTTGTATGCCTTTTGTTGGTGGAGTTTTAACAGAAAAATATAATTTGAATTTTGTGGTTAATTCATTTAAGCTTTTGCCCTTTTTTATTATAACAATTTTCATGCAACCACTCGATCCCGGAACTTAAAAAAAAACGTACAAATACACAAACACTAAAATACAAGGATCTCATAATACTATATGAAAGCAAGTGAATATATTTGTGTGTTGGGTGTGATATTTGATGTTTTATGTGTAAAAACTGCTTGTAGTTTTTTCATTTCATTTTGACACACACACACATTCATTCATGTACAAATTTTATAATTTAATAAATATATATTTTTTGTATGTTGAGTGTGTGAACTTTTCAATTTAATTAAAGTTTGTTAGCGTATAAGTAATATTATTAACAGTATGATGTAAAAACTACACATACTGACGTATACTTGTTGTTCATTACTTATACGTCACCTAGGTATTAAATTTAATTACTTTATTATTTTGAGGTTTTTGTTTTATCAAAAGTTATAATTATTTTATATGATATTTTTTTTAATTTTTAATACTATTTATTTACTTATTATATTTAAGTTCTATAGTATTAACACATTTTTTTTTGTTAGGATTTGAAGTGCATTAAAAATTTCTAAATTTAGGTGAGTATATAAAATAAAGTTTTAAGTTTTATTTTTTTTTTTTTTTGTTCTAATGTTATTTAGTTTTATTGGAAAATCTTTTTGTTCTCATTTAAATGTTTATTTTAATTAATAAATAATTGGTTTATGGCTTTGTAGAATTTAAACAAAGCTATAAATTAATTAAATATAATATGTATATTAGGAAAATTAGTTTATTTAGTTTATTTAGTGAAAAGGAGATATTAGCTTAGATTTAGTTTGTAGCGATTGTTACTAAAATGTTAAATGCAATTAACGGTTCTATAATAAGATTAAATATTATAGATTAACATAATGTCCATAGTTTAGTAATAACATATAAAACTTTTATTATTAGCAAGTATTTTAATTTTTATTGTAGTTAGCATTTTCTCATATATCAATTCTAAGTTATAAAAATATAGATTTCTACTAATAGATGATCCACATTTTTCATCATGCAATTAAAACCATCATTATACTTATAAGAAATTTATAAAAATTTACAGCGTAAAAATTTTTCTTTAATTTACAAAATAGAACTATTGCTATGAATTATAAACTTTCATACACTATTTTTAATTTGTAAAGAGTATGCAAAATATTGCAATTTATGTCTATTTACTATTATTACTTGTATATTATTTATATTTATTTACAACATACCTTTATATTTGGCTATGTGTAGTTATGTAGCATACAATTATAATTAGAAAACAAAGACCAATTAGTTATTTAATCAAGATTAATTAATAACATGATTCAAATTGCAATTTATAATTAAGTAAATGTTGCAATAAAAAAAAAAACTGCTAATAAAACTAGATATTAATTGTAATAAAATTTCATTATATTTACACGCAAATGAGGCATTAATATTTACATTTCCAATGCCAAATTTTATGTACATACATATTTAATTTTTAATTGCATGTGTTCGAATTTAATACTCTGGATAGCAGTTTAAGATTTACATTTAGGTATTAATTGTAATAAAGTAAACTAGGTTTTTATAAATAAACTAAAATATTTAGTTTGAAATCAGTTTGAAATTTAAATAACTTGTTAATAATATGTCAAGTATACAAAAATGAAACCTACAAAATGAGTAAACAGAGGAAACTAGTTGGATGTAGGGTTCCACATTTATAACAAAAAGTCGACTTTTCAATATTTACATTTTTTGATTTCTAAATAATTGATTTTTCGATTTTAAACTTTTAATTTTTAAATAGTCAATTTCTGTACTTTCCAACTTTTTTTTATATATTTTTTACCCATCATCAAAAAAGATACATACTTGGTTCTCATGAAAATCTAAGATGAGCAATGTCTGTCGTCCGCCTGTTGTGTCAGAAGATTGGGGCCCAGAGCGGACCACCTAGGGCGAAGAAAATTGGCTCAAATATTACTCTTATATAAAATATTTCTCTTATATACGATAACGGAATTTTGCAAAAATAGTTCAAGGTTTGATGTAAACTCGGAAACCAAAAATAGACTGAATCCGCCCACTTTAACGCTCACCTTCCATATAAGGTGAAATTTTAAATTAGGGTGGCACATGGTGGATATAGCAAAGTTGGCCAAAACGAACATCTAATTTTGGAATAGTCGACTTGTTCCGATTTTTTTGACTTTTTTCGACCTTATATAATATTTTCGTAATTTCTCGCCTCTTTTGACTATTTTCTTATTACTTGTCTTGTAAAAACTTAAACATAAAAATATATTTCTACGATAGTGTTGTATTGGAGTGTGTAAATTGTAATGATCTCTACGAAAAATTCTAAGAAAAATTCCCCAAGAAACTATGGGCCTAATATCGAAACCTAGCACCAGCCGAGAGACATAAAAATTCACAAAAATGCACAAAATAGTTCTCTGGAGGACCAAAATTCCATGACGAAAAATTTTAAAGAATTTTTTTTCGGGAAAAAATCTAAATTTTTTCTTGACCGAAATATACAAGATATATGATGCCTTAAATATAGCAATGTTTAATGAAACTTCAATACAAATTAGTTTATAAAATTATAAATCTTTTTGCTAAACTTCATAAAGATCGGTCCTAAGTCCGGAAGTCACTTTAACGTTCGTAAATTTCCTATAGATATTAATATTAATTAAATATGACACAAACTCTCTCATACTTCTGACAAATATGAACAAAAATGGCATAAATCTCAAAGAAATACAAATGTAATTCGAACATCCAAATTTCACATACTTAATGTTCATATGGTCGGACTTGACCTATTATAACTTAATTATTAATTGTTAAGGTGAAAACTTCTTTTGAACTATATAACATGAAGTATGATTTATATTTGATTGTAAACAAATATTTATCATACGTTTAAATTATGCACATACATATAAATCAAAATGGTTTATGTACATTAGGATCATAACTTTTTGTTTTTGAATCTCAAAATCCATAGCACCACATTTTAGCCAATATTGTCCTATAATAAAAACCTAACTTTTAAAAGTTTTAAGAAGGTTTAGAAAAAAAAAAAAAAAATCACGCACCGAACGTGATTTCTAAGGTATTTATTAAGATTTTTATTTATTTATTTTTTTTTTAATAAAGTTATAAATATTTTAATGGTAGAGCTTAGATATTACACATCTTTTTTTCTTCTTCCACCTAATTAAAAAAATATTGTGATGAGGTTAAGTGTTTAGAAGAAAATTAATTAGAATTTATCGGTTATCCAATACAATATAAAAACTAACCACAAACAAATTTAATGTTTTTTGCACATATTTTTATCAGATTGGTAGGAAATGATTTTGCATAGTAAAATGTTGAGAAATTGCACAATTCAAGAAAAAATACCATAAATAAAAATAAATAAATTAATATGATTTTCTTTTATATTAGCATCGCGATTTCACAGAAATTACACAAAAAATATTGTAAAAAGTGATAAAAACTTAAGTAATTTGGAGGAAAATGTAAATCAGTATTACATGTACAAAATTGTCAACGCATTTGGTACGTGAACTTTTTTAGCGGTAGCGAAAAATTAATATCACATTCCTTTACAAGACCTTGAAAAAAGTTTTAACCCTAATGTACACGCTAATTCTTTATATGTAAGCACACATGTATGTTCTTTTACAACCGAACTGAAATAAGTCCAGATACTATTTGTGTAAAATATTATAGTAATCGGAGTCGCAAAATAGAAAGAAAGGAGAAAAAATTAGTACACTTTTGGTAAAATTATGGTTTAATTTAACATGGAGCCAATTGTAATACTTACGTGTGCATTTGAGAGAAAGAATTATATATTTTTAATTTGCAATAAAGTTGACTATTAAATGGAATAATTTGTTAGTCCTATATAATTGTATATTTACTAATTGATTACACAATCTTGTAGAATTTATGTAGAATTTCTTATATTTTTTCGCAGATATTGTTAGGAAATTAAGAGTTGCGAAATATTTTTCACCAAAATTTAACTAAAACATAATCGTAAGATCACTATAATAGAAATAAAAGTATATTATCTTTAAAACCGTATAAAATTGTATAATAATGCATGATCATCTAAATGCCTTCTAAATATATAACATAATTGATCAGAAAATTATAAATTATTGTAAAATATGGTGGACTGAAATCATTTTGAGCATAATAGTCTAAGTTTTTGTATTATTTAGCGCAACTCATGTCAGAAGATATATTTAGGCATCATTGTTTTAAATTACTTAAAACAACTAGTATTCTTTCGGTTGATTATTTGCTGGTATATAATAGATAATTTTTTAATGATGCTATTTAGAGATATCATCATAATTTGTACCAAATAATATGGCCAATAATTAATATATATCAATAAAAATTGATCAGTCATTGCTGTAAATGGCTTATACGTTCCCAAATTTCAATTAGTGTAATTTAGATACTAAAGATGTTGAGAGATATTTTCGCTACAATTAAACCATTTAACGACATTTTATGCTTCAAATTAATCAGGGTTTAGTGGATCTATGATACTTAAAAATATTGTACAAACATTTTGAATTTTGAAGACCTTTGTGTGCCATATATATTCATTCCAAATAAAAAAGTGAGGTTATGAGACAAAATCGGAAAATGTTCCAAAGTGCATAAAAACTTAATATTATTTTTATTTTGTCAAAAGTCAAAAGTACAGATAATCACTTTTCATTACTTTTTCCATAGTGCAAAAGCTAGTCATTTTATAGCATTTTATAGATGACAAAAAGCACTCCGGACCACCCCTTAAAAGAGTGGACTGTAGCATAAATAATATTTTGGATTTTCTGATCCATAATAGGTGACGTTAATTTTTATATCAAATAAATGGTTAATTAAGAAAATAAATATCACCAAAAGCATACATTTATAACAAAAACTATAAATTCGTGTAAAATAGTGACTAAATTGCAAAAATGTCTTTCATTCGTATGTTGTCGTAGTTTTAAAGGAATTCATCAAATTTTTAATAAATTCATCTATATTAAAGTATAGTAAATACTTAAATGTGACTGATTTGCAAAAAGTGATACTTTTACCTTTTGGGAACTAACTACATAAAATTGACTTTGATGTTAAAAGATTAATTATGAGTAATCTTCAATATGAATGGAAAAATATACGAAATATATAAATGTGTAAAGAAAGTATTACGAAAAATGTGAGTATAATCTTAATATTCTTCGACTGAAAAGAGATATAACAATTATTTAAATTAATATTCCAGGCGTTAGTAATCCTCTGTTATAATTTGTTTCTTTTAACGAAAATTTTGACAATGATATTGAAAAAATATGTACTTTAGAGGTGTTTTGAAAATGATCCAGCTCACGTAAATTTAAACATTCAGATTTAATATTTTGGGAATCATATAAGAATAGACCAATTTTCATTACTAGAGGGTTGCGTTTGCAACTTTTTTTCGTGAGGTTCTTTAATATACATATAAGTAATTTATTATGGCATCTTACTACAATTCAGAAGTTTATTAAAGTACAATATTTGTTATATAAATAAGGTAGAAAAAGTACCAGAAAGGGGCAAAAACGGTAAATTGCATTTATTTAAACTCATTGAGCCAATTTTGATAAATTTTGAATAACTAATTGGTTCGTTTACTCACATAAAATAAGCTAATGGGACGTTGTTTAGAACTCGGGTACCGAGACGCACATTGGACCAAAAAAGTCTAATGGTACTTCTTATATAGTTTTGAGTTAGAGTTCAGAAATGCTATCCTTTTACAACATATTCTGTAGTTCGTATAATATGAACTTAGAGACATGGAATTAAATTTAAGTGGCCCTATGTGAATGAGAACAATTATGAAGGAAGATTTTGGTAGAATTAAATAAATTAAAGATATATGTGTTGTAAGAATTCTCAAGGTGGGACTTTTTTCTTTTAAAGGTAATTTTTAGGTTTTCTAGAATAAGACCCTATATGAAGGGACTTTTGGAACTTTTTCGTTTCTAATGGCACTATTGAAATTTCTATTATGTTGAAACCAGCAACATAGAATTAAAGATATATGGTCCTAAGTGAATGAGAATCCACAAAAGCGGATTTTGTATAGTGTATATCGTTCTTCTAATGGTACCTTTTTAATTTGTTGTAATAATTAACTATGAAAAATAAAATTAAAAGTACACGATCTAAGTAGAAGCGTTAGCAAGAGACGTTTTTTTGGTACTTTTCTTTATAATAGAGTTTTTAAATTTTTTATAATTAACCTAGAAACATAAAATAAAATATATGGCTCTGAGTGAGAATACAAAAAAGGAGACTTTTTGGTACTTTTTATTTCTTATAAGGATATTTTTTTATTGTTCTCACTACAGCACAGTACAATTTTTTTTAGAAATAATTCTGTACCTGTGAACCATAGGAGATATCTAAATAAAATTTTACATGATTAGAACTGAGGTGTCTTCGAATTGATTTGGAAGAATATGCGTCCCAAGCGGGTCCCGAGGGTTGACGATAGACCTCCAAAGTTGGTCACCTTGGGTATGTAATTTTTTGCTTAAAAATTTGTCAAAAATTCTTTAATGATCTGAATGAAAAACAAAGAAAAAAAATACATATAAGTAGCCTTTACAAGTCTCTACAAATAACATTCGTAGATGTGTAAGTTATCTCCTTCAGTTTAAGATATATTTAGGTGGAAGCAAATTTTATCCTCAATGTTGGCCTTGTTTTTTTAAGTTTTTTTTTTCAACTTGGGGACCTTAATTTTTGCCATAAAATTTTTTAAGAGTAATCACTAGATTTCCTATCTATATATATATCTGAAATTGAAACTTTAAAAAAATTTCACAATTTGGGGTTATTTTCTAAAAAGATTGTAATATTCTTTCACTTCTAAAATATTTCTTTGTTTTAGAATTTGTGTAATGGTTTCAAAAGGAATCTTAAGGTAAATACTTATAAAGCGAAATCGGGAGACCTTTGAGCGATGGATTTTTCCTAAGCCCTATCCAATCTTTGTCAATCTTGAAAAAGTTTTTAAATTTTTATTTTTAAATTCTAAAGTGGCTATATACCCCCGTATATTAATTAAATGTAAAAAAAATCTGACCGACTCTTTCTACAACAATGATCACCCAGCGATTTTATGAAAAAGCTCAATTTTTGGAGCAAGTTTTCCCCGACTGGAGCGAGGTTTTTGAACTCCTGATTTCAAAACAAGTCTTTCTATACTATGCCAAAATTTCATTAGAATACCTTTACTTGTTTAAATTTAAGTCGAAATATTAACATTATTTCTCAAAAATGTGCTCAAAATCAAAATTTTTAGTTTTTTAGGTCATGGTCCGTAGAAGTTTCACGTAATTAATTTATTAATATTAGTTGTAATTCTCCACAATCTTACGAGTTTAGAGATACTAAACACTTTTATATAGCTTACATCTGGAAAAAAACAAACTTTGCTCATTTTGGAAGTTTTTAATTTTTTTGTATGAAAAATGCAGCTATGTTACTAATACAAACGCAATGTGCAGGTAACAGAAGAAGTTAGTAGTGCATTGGTGCTGATGTTATGTTTAAAATTTTCATAAATTACATGGGAAAAGTGCCAAAAATTACCTAAAAACAAAGTTTTTGTTAGTTAAATTATAAACATCTAATGAAAGTATTTAGTGTCATAGTAAATGGTAGAACATGGAGAATCATATTTAGTGAAAATAAATTTATTGTGATCAAATTTTTTCAGACGATGACCCGAAAAACTTAAAATTTGGATCTTAAGCATATTTTTGGGAAATAATATTATTTGGACCTAAATAAATTTAAACAAGTAGAGGTATTTCAATGAAATTTTGGCACAATATAGACAGACTTGTTTTAAAATCAGGAAATTAAACAGCTCCCACCTTTTCGTACCAAAATACCTAAAACACCAGTCCAATGAAAACTTGTTTCAAAAATTTACTTTTTCCATTAAAGTGATCACCCAGCCCAGGCCCGGCTCAGAAAATGTTTTTTGTGTGTTTAGCCAACATATTTAGATATATAACTAAAATAATTTTTTTTGTTAATATCGGCTTTGATATTTTAAAATTTTACAAAAAAAAAAAAAAATATTCTAAAAAACTTTTTCAAAATTTACAAAGTTTGTATAGGAGACCAAAGACTCAAAGAGCTTTTGATTTTACTTTTGCCCGATCTTACGTTGAAATTGCTTTTGAAGCCTTTTCAAAGTTCTGCAATAAAAAAACTATAACTGAAAGAGAATTACCACCTTTTTTGATTCTTACGGTAATATCACCTAGAATTTTGTAAGAAATCTAGTGATTAATATCCAAAAATTTTAGGGACCAAATTAAGGCCCACAAGTTTAAAAAAAACTTAAAAAACGGGGACAAAATGAGCGTAATATTTGCTTTGACTTAAATTTCTCTTAAACAGGAAGAGATAATTTACACATGTTTTTCATAGAGTTTACAACGACCGCCTATATGTATTTTTTTTACACTCAAGTGATAAATGAATTTTTGGCGAATTTTTAAACACAAAATTACATATCCGATGTGATCAACTTTTCAGGCCTACCCTTGTAAACCGCTAGGCACTTTTACTCCTCTAAATCAACTCAGAAGCACTTCAGCTCTGACCGATTAAAATTTTATTTAGTTATCTCCATTGGTTCATAAGTTGCAGAATTATTTCAAGAAAAAAAAAAAAAAAATGATTTGGGACCACTGTACATAGTGCATTTCGATTTACGTATACTACAATGTAAAGTTTTACTCTGGTCTATGTAGGACTGTAGGACAAGTCCGCTAACGCAGTAGCGGGTCAAATGCTAGTAAAAAACTTAAAAAACATAACATAAACAAAAGGCAAAAAAGTAGTATGGCATAGTATATAACTGCCAAATAGTTTAAAAAATTTGTATCAAATTTTCAAAAAAAAAAAAAAAAAAAAAAAGAATATGATAATAATAATAATAATAATAATAACAAAATAAAAATTACGGTGGCCTCAAAAATTAGCCTTATATTTCAACAAAATAGGTAAATATTTTTTAAATTCAACGACTCTGAATATAGTGGTGTTAACCATTCTTAAAAGTTAGTTTATTTTTTTTATTATTTTATTTTTTGAGATATTTAATTTTGAAAGTCAAAAAAAAAGGAGTTAGGAAAATTAATTTTTTTCTGATTAAATTTATTAATTTGGTTGTTAAATGTAAACAAAATGAACAGCTAATATTCTATAGAACTATATGATTATGAATTCTTATTATCAAATGTATTTTAAACGCTAAATTACAAAACTTTAAACTAACAAAATATAGTTATACAATTAATGAGCAACTTTTCTAACATTATTAAATTAAAAATCGGGCTGAAATTAATTAGATTTACGATTTGAGTATATATTAAATTAATTTGTTGCTTTACTTACATAAATATTATCCCTTTTATGTCTAAATTCCTATTATTTGTACTACTTCTATAATAAAGTTTAAATCAAAATATCGCGAGCAGGAGCGCTAATTTCGAAAGACGGCTACTATCATTAAAATCAGCGTACTTGAATTAGTTTTACCAGTGTAGTGCCCAGCTTGTTAAAAGTAGAGCCTAACACAGGGTTATTAAATTCAACGAATTTCTTAAACAAAAAAACAAAAAAAAATTTTTTTTAAATCAGTTGTTTTTCTAAAAAACCAAGCTTTTACTAAAAAATTTTTTTCAATAGAAATATATAATTTAAAAGAAATAAATAAATAAAGTATATACTAAACTACAAGTACATACTTCCAATTTATTTAGTAATATGTAAATAAAATTCACACAAATTTCTTATATCAGATTTTATTACTCAAAAGAAAGATCATTACAAAGTAATAAAGTTAAAATTTGAAAATGAAATTTAATAACAATTACTTTTCATAGTTATTATACTTAATTAAATATACAAATAAACCACACCAACCAATAAACCAGCAAAACGAAGAGATATATGGTGATAATAATATTAATAAATATTAATATTTATATTTTCTTGTGATTGTATTTATTTTATTATTCTATTTATTTAACTTGGTATTTAAGTCAATAATATATTAAAACAGCAAATGATTTTGTTTACATTCAATAAAAAATTAATGAGAAAAAGGGGAAAAAGCACTTACAGACAATGAAGCAAGTCATGTCAGTCAAGTCAATGCAAGTGTTTACATTAATCCAATACGATTGAATATGTGTGAGCAGTATATAACACATGTTGGTGTAAGCATGAATATATACATATACACACATGCATATATTCTTATACTAGTATTACGTACATAGTTAACTGTAATCAAATTTTGTAGTGTCATGAAGTCAACACATGTTTACCAGTATACAATATTAACTTGTTATAAAAAGACAAAACAATAACGCTAACAGTTTATGATAAATTAAGTTATACAAAAAATCTATGATTTTAATTAAAAGAATTAAATAAAGTAATGGGTTAAGTTAAATACGAATTAAATCGAGTAAAAATATCGTGGTTAAAACAGATATCCTATTTCTGTTGATGTAGGAATAATTTTAGTTTACACTGTGTGAATATAAGCACATCATATACTACAGTCGTATGTGTTATTTTTTTTGTTAGTTTATTTGTTTTACAATCATAATAACAACCAAAATAACAACAGCAATATTATCATTCACAACTCATTATGGACGCTATTCACAAAGTACAGACAGACAAATGGACGAACAGACTATACGTACAATAATGACTTTATTAATGCAACAAATGGCGTCTTTATGACACATACAAACACAAACTTGTTTACTATATAATCCACCTACACAAACAAATATTAAACATACTTTGCTATACATTTGTTGTTTATCAGGGTTATTTTGTTTTTAAATTGAAATTTTATATAATTTTCAGAAATGTCAATTAAATATGAGAAAAGAAGAAGAAGAAGTGATTTAAAATTTAATAAGATTAATATATTATTATTTGTTGCTTGAGTGATTCCATGTTAAAACGGATAGTAATCAGATTTGACAACTTCGATTTCAATTTTGTTACAAACATTGACTATTTGAAATGTTTCTTAAATCGCAAACTTTAATACTCAAGGCCATTTGCGGTTTAAAACTTATATAATTTTCACCTTTGAACTTTTGAAAAAATTAACTTTTTATACATCATCTTAAACTCAATATGTAATCTTCTAACGTAAAAAAAAAAACTAAAAATATCACAAATATATACTTGTTTATTGATAAAAGATTCTAAACTATACAAAGTAGATCTCTGGTTTTAGTTTCATATTAAAAATAAAGATATTACATTGATTGATTTGATGGGTCTTAGGGTCTTTCTTATTTTTTCTTATATTTAGCTATCTTTCTTTTCAGCCTTTTACTATATTCTACTAGTATTTTTTCTCTTTCTTTATTTGTCAGCCTTCTCTATTATCTATAAAGGGACCGAATGGTCTCTGGATGTAAGCATGAAGACGCCGCCCTTTTTAACCTAAACCTAACCTAACCTAAGAGTTTCTGATTTAAGAAACGCTTCCAATACCCAACGTTTGTTGAGAATTTCATTAAAATATGAGATGTTAATTAAACTCGAAAATGTCGGATTTCTGTCCGTGTTGATATGGATTAACCCTTTTTAAATAAGATTGAAATATATAAATTTAATATCAGTAATAAAGATATTGAACTTTTCCTTTAAATATGAAATTCCTCTCTAAAATTCCTTTTATCATTCCAACATTATTTGTATACACAGGTGTATTAATATGTTTATTGTTTCCTTAGAGTATGAAATAATTTCTTTTGCGGATTTTTAAAGCTAATTGCATTTGTCAACTATTGATATTAAGTATGAAGCATTTCATTAATACGAATAAACTAAACAGTATTGTATGTTTGACTTATGTCAATGTGTTGGTTGGAGTATTTAGAAATTTAACAAGAGTCTCATTAGCGCATTTGTAAAGGCTTAGTGAACATAATACAAATATCTTACAAAGGCTGAAAAGTATTATAATATGCCAATAGATAAAATTTGTATATACATAGTAAGAGACGTTATTTTGTAGAGATTTGGAATAGATGATAAGAAACCTTAGCGTGATTTTGGCCCATAAAGTTTTTAATTGATGAAAATTTTTAACTTCTTAAGGAGGCTAAACAATTTATTTACGTAGACGTTTTTATAACCTTCACTACAGGTGTAATGGTTTGTCATTTTATTTGCAATTTCCACAATTTTCGTTCGGAGAGCAAAAAAGTTATTTTTTCTGAATCCTTTCAAGAAAAGATGTCCGTGATAAAACGATATCCTTTTGTACGTCCGTCGGTAGATATGGCGTTCATGAAGCCCACTGATAACTGCGATATATAGCATATCACAAGATCGGAGATTCCTTTGAGAACTTTTGAACAAGATCGGTTTAATAAATGGTTGAGATATGTCTAACAAACTGTCTTTTTGAAATTTTCCGACTTCAAAGTGGTTTAAATAGCTTTTGTGAAGCCTTCCTATATTATGTAATTCTATACCGGTTTTCTATATAAGCTAGTGATTTATCTTTTGTAAAACAAAATCGGATTTCTTTTTGAAATTTTCTGCTGCAGAAATGAATTCATTTGGTACACTAGCATTTTTGACCGATATTTTATATAGATCGATCACAAATATTTTCTTGAATTTCCGTTTTTTGAATTAACCAAATCGTTCATAAGCAAACGAGTTGTTAGCAAATCTGTTTTTTTTTTTATTTATTTAATGTCAGCTTCCCTTATAGTTGTTGTTCTCATGGATATTGGAAAAGAATAATAACAACTATAAACTAAGGCTTATTTGTTTTATTTCTTTCAACTTTTTGAAAAAACGAACTAACGATCCAGTATTAACCGAGTTATAGGCTAAAACGCGTTATTAGGTTTGTTGAAGCTCTTATATAAACTATAGAACTCGTTCTTTCATAAATATAAAACAAATATTTTTCTCAAATTTCTTAAATCAGTAAAATAGGTTTAATGAATTTTTCACCATACCCTTTTCTAATTTAATATTGTCTTACATTTGTAAAATATTTATTTTGTGCCAAAGTGATTATATATTCCTTAAATATGTGCGAACTTTTGTAAAATTCAAAGTATTAAGTTTAATTTTCACTTTTACGAGAATTTGTTTAATTTATATTCATAAATAGTTCTATAGTTAATGAGGTATATTAAAAATTAATTATAATAATCGATTTACTAGGTTCATAAAATAAGTTAAGTTGGAATGAAAAGCCGCAGGCAAAAATTTTTGTCAAATATACAAAAATGCTCAAACGGGTGGTTGTGTAAAAATAAATCTATTATTATTATCTTCGCTGTTGAAATGCTAACATTTTAGCCTTCTTAAGGTAACTTTAAAAACGAAAGAAGTTAAAGTGAAAATTTTGAGACCAAAGGCATATTAAAAGGCTAAACTGGCAACACTGATAAGGATGTAAGGGTATATAAAATTTTTATTCTATTTTAATTTTATATGAAAATGCGAATTATTAAAAGCTTTGGGTATTTACATAGATATAGCATATATATGCAATTACGTCCAATACATACATACATATAATACATCCCAACATGGGTGAAGGGTACATAAGATTCGGCACGGATATAGCTCTAGCAAAAACTTTGCTTTCCCAGTAAACTAGAAGGTATAATTGAAAACAAAAATAAACTACTTTTTTTTTTGTCCGAATAGCTAGTTATTTTTGTTCGAGTTGTCCACAAATTCATGTAGTTATTTGTACAATCTAGGGATACTAAAAAATATGTAAATAAATAAAAAAAAAAAATAATAATAATAAAAAAAATTGCCGCCAGTGAGGTTTGAACTTGGACACAAATTAACCATTCGTTTTCAATGTCTAACGTCTTAGTCAATATACCATCTCGCACTTAATTTTCTAAGTGACAAAAACTTTTTCGTATAAATATATGTTTTTAGACATTTTGTTATAAAAAACTAACAGCATAAGAATAGGGTTGAACCAAGAACCTTCTAACTTATCCACGTGATTGCAATATTACTGTGCTATTATAGTATTTGTAATATAAGGCTTACTTTAATTTTAGGTATTCCCCATCACGTATGATTGTTATTTAATATTGTAACCGATAAATATTAATCATACGTATGAAATATATGTTCATTAGTGTCCTGTGGACAAAAAGTTATAGGAAGACTACTGAAACAATGTGTTTTGATGAGTTGAAACCGGGAAAAATATTGAAGTGGTCCTCAGTTCCACTAATGATAAAAATATTGATCATTCCATGTGAGCATTTCAAGTTAGGTGAAGTAATTGGTCGATCATAGCTAATCTCAATTTTCTTTGCCCTTGTAATAAAATTATTATTGCACACCAGTAAACGACACTTACAGTCCTCAATGGCAGATTAATTTTCGACATTTTCACATATACTTAAAAAAAAAAAGAAAAAATTATGCTATACATAATAATCTATGATTTAATTATTTAAAGAAATATTAATCAAAACTTTAATATTGTATCATAAATACTGATGTCGAAGTATGATTAAGAAATTGGGTGAAATCCGAACATACGGATGTCAAAGTGATTTTTGAGATTTTCGTGGAGAGTCTTAATGGGATATTTTGGTTAATTGTGGATCAATTCTTATAAAATTTGGAATTATGATTTATACTTTTATAAAACTTATAAGTTTTTTTTATGAGACCGAACCTCGTAAAAATTATATAAAACAAATTTGTACTAAATCTTGTATTTCTTTAAGTGATTTTCGGGAGAGGCCTTTTATGGGAGCTATGATAAATTATGGACCGGGCTTTTCGAAATTGGGAATATTAATTTATACAATTATAAGATTTATACATTTGTGAATTTAATCAACATACTTACTAACATTTACGCGCTTTTTACAATTTCAAAGGAGTCATATAACCCCTAGTAGCAAATTTCATCGAATCATCTTTTAGATTGCGATCTCTAGTCTGATTACTAGGTTTACATGGACAAACAAACAGTCAGAACGGATATCGCAGCTAGTAATTCTAAGCTGATTCCCATAGATAAAAGTGGTCCTTAGACCAATTTTTTCTTTTCTTATAAACATCAGCACATTCATATCATACTTTTCACACTTATGGTGGTGAAGGGTATAACAATGTAAAAGAGTTTAATTTTTTTTACTAAAAAGATCAGATCAACACCACAGATACACATAAAAAATTTTGAACCAATATTTATACCGAAAAAAAAATATACATTTTCATCACGTCTAATATTTAATCCTTTGATGAGTATCGAAAATATGCGTCTTAATGTTGGTGTATGTAATTATCTGAGATGGGAAAAATATATGTTGTCTACCTTTTATAGAAGGGGAAAGTAAACCAAATGCTATCTAGAGGTGCTGAAACCAGCATTGCCGTTGAGCATTTTTAAAAAGTATTAAAAAAGTGTATTTTTTAAAAAAAGAGTTTCTTTTTAAATGGGCCAACTGCTTCAATCTTAAAAAAATCTCCTTAAAATTTGTTTATTTGATATAAATAAAAACAAAAAATATTTTATTTTAAGAAAAAATACTAAATTCAATTTTACTAATAACAAAATAATTTATTATAAACATTTTTATAATTTTTGCCAAAATAAAGATTTATTCATAAAAATAGTTGACATAAAATACTTTTTCTTTTAAAACAAAATAACAAAAAACTAAAGTATTATATCTTTTAGTTATGACATTAAACAATTCATGTTATATTAAAAAAAAATAAAAAGAGATTGTAAAATATTCATTCTTTTAAAACAAGGAAAAAAAATAAATAAATGAATAAATTTTTTATATTGTGTTATATTACACCTACATCAGCGGAACTATATACGTATGATTATATAGACATATTGTGATAAAACAGCGATTACATGTTCGTTTGTCTTATGAAAATTTTAAGACTTGAAACGATACAAAACTTTTAAAAAAATTATAAAATATTTTCGAATACTATTGACCCAATAAAAAAATTGACTCAAAGAAAGCTTAGAATCCCAGCAATAAAATAAACTTTTTTATTTAAATGTGGCCGTACTTTTATAAAGTATTAATACTTTTATAAAGCAGTATACATTTTTGATAAAATAAAAATATTACAGAAAATAAAAATAAATCCGCGCATCTCCGCTCCCTGATAGAAACTTTAAAATTCAGATTTGTAGAACTAAGAGTTTTCCGAATTCTAATTTTTACGTCATCTGTGAGCTTCAGAAAGCTCAGGAAAGGGCAAACAGGCTTTGAATATATATATATATATATATATATGTACGCTCCCTGATAAAAATTTTAAAATCTTTCTTCTCTAGGATGAATATTTTCAGATATAAGGAACTGAGCTACTTTTTCTGCAAAACGGGATTTTTCAGTCAATTTAATTTAACAAATTTTACAATTTTTTTTTAAATTTGTAAAATTTGTTAGATTAGATATGATAAATGTATAACTTGGAAGTAACTTGAATTCTAATTTTTTGGTATTTTATGCAACTCAGACAACGCCTTCTTAAGATATGGGGCAATATGTGGTGCAACCTCCTTAATTCTCTATATAACAGTTTATCTGGGGAATTCAAAAATAAGTGAATATGTTTGGAACTCTATGATTACGTACATCTAAATTAACTGAGAAATCCCTTGATGTTGAATCTGTTGTGAATCTGTGAAATCATACGAGAAATATCATTCATATTCTGTGCATTAAATATGTTTTAAAATTAATGAAGGCCTCATAAAACAAAGCATTCGTAAAAAAAAGTTTTTATTGCATAAACTACTTAAATAAGTAGTAGTTTGTATTTATTTTATTTTTTATGCTAGACATATTTCTTATAGTTCACTAACCTCATTACTTTTTTTTGCATAATATTTTTTGTTTTTTGGTTTTAGAATTTATGAGTCACTATCAACAATTTTTGATTTTAGACTTTCAACGTAAATGTAACATAGTAACCTAAACAAATTTGGTGGCTCTACGTTTTTTCGTTACAGCTGTAAGAATAGTGTTGACATAAAAAATCCCTGCAAAATGTTTATTAATTAGACAATTTGGTTTCCTGTTTTCTTCACTAAAAATATTCTTAAAATGATGCAAATAAAGCGTAGAGTCGGAGGAACAATTCAGAATTAATAATTTTTGAAAAATTTTGAAAAAGAACCAATTTTTTTTTGTAAATAAATCGCTAAAAAACTTATAAATCTAGCGATTTTTAAACTACAAGAGATTTACTTTAAATTTGTGTAATTGACATCATTGATGTTGATGTGTGCGAAACAACAACAAACCCCTTGCTACATTTACGTTTTTTGAGTGACTATCTAATTATGTCAGTTTACATTTATATTTACGATAGAGTAATGGAGCCCTCACTATGTAAATATCTTCCATAGAAGATATTTACGCAATATTTTCTTTTTGTTATTTGGTAGAAATTCATCAAAACAATATTTTTCTAATACTGTATTTTTTTATCAGTTTAAAGAAAATTAGACAATAAACAATGTTCAAATTCAGTTTGAACAATAAAACTTTATTCGAGTAATACTTTTAAAATTTTAATTCATATTTATATTTGTAATTACTTTTGGATTATATTGAAATTAAAGCTTTGTATCACTTACATACTTATTTACACATAATGTAAATTAATTAACATTTATTATTGTGAATTTTTACTAAAACATAAAAATTATATTGTGAGTAAAAAATGTATTCCTATCGCGACTGAACAGTAATTTCAATGGATCTTCGAAAAGCTGAATATCGCTAGTAAACGATATAAGCAATTTTCTGGTGTTTTACTTCTGAATCTACGACTGGTAACACACATTTTTATTAATAAATCTAAAATTAATCCTGAAATCTTTATAAATAATTTATTTATTTTATTTCTATAATTGGAATCAACTCATGTTCCAATTACCTAATAATTTCGTATGAAATTATATCTTAATTTATTCATGGTCCTTCGAACCGGAAAAATTAAATAAAATAAAAAAGTAAATAAGATTTTTATTTTTTATCATTTGCAAAGTATAATTTACCTTTAAGATATCGTCTTTTTTCATTAAGGCGATTATCACCTCAACAATAAATTGATGATATCCCATTGAAATCACTTGGAAGAATTTAACAAAGGTATTGTTTTTCCGTCACAATTTTTTCAGTTGTCGAAAAATTATTAAAAATGAAAAAATTGTTGAAGAAATTTGTTTGTCTTTTAACAAAAACTGGATATTTTACGTCAGCGTTTTAGTAATAAGTGTTTTATGATGTTAATATTTATATGTATTTGTATGTATACTTTAAAAGTAGTCTTTATTACATTATATAGTGATAATTTTTCTATATATATTTATAGTGAAAATTTTTTCTATATATTCTTATTTCTTATTTCTTGTCTGTGACGCACAATCTATTCTGATGGGAAAAACTTCTGCAATACGAATACGATTTTTGCCGCAATAAAATTTTTCTTCTAAGTAATTTTTTTAGTCCGTAAAATTTTTATCTTTCGAAATTTTTTGGTGCGCCTCTACATTTCCGTTAAGCACTATCCAATTATGCCAATTATGGTCAATTTTTTGCTGTCCATGTGATGTACCTTATCAAAATCTGTTTTGACAAAAGTGTCTCGCTTTCAAATTTCAACGACATTTGACTTAAATTTGTGGTCCCGATTAATTATATTTATCACCGGTCTTATATCTGTATATCCAAGATTTGTAAAAATAGCAATTTGCTATATAAAAATATTTGCGTAATTTTTAAAAATTTCATAAAATTTTTTTATTAAATTTATTTTTAGTGCTCTTTCGATTTTATTGTTTAAAATAACAAAAAAAACCTACCTCACTCAGTAATCCAAGCTATTCCATTAGAGACTGTTAATGTGCCTTGTAAAAAATTGATTTTTTTTTAATTTTCGCTTTGGTTTTCTAAAATTTGAGACTATCTAGTGCATTGAATATTTAGGGCATATTAACGAGATATAGCACAAAATATACATAACTGCAACAAGTATTTCATTGAAGGGCGCACAGACTCCGCCAAAAAAAAAAAAAAAAAACAAAAATTAAAAATTTTGTTTAGAATTTATCAAAAAGTTCGATTAGTATAAACATGATCAAATAAGATTAAAAAGTATAAACGCGCGAACATAAAGTGTAGAAAAATGGGAGAAGTCAAGTAATTTTTAGTCCTTTTTCTAGTCAATTGTGATTACACACAGAAAAAAGATTGGTGGGAAAACATTTACAATAATAAATATTCAATAAATAAATGTTTGATTGCCATTATAAAAAATTAATTCACTAATATAATTTTATATGTTTTTAAAAGCTAATTTATAATAATTAATATTGCTATGATAATAAATACAGTTAGGTAAACCAAATTGTTTTCTTTTAAATTTATTTTAAACCTTTGTAATACAACTGAATTTAGTACTTAATATCGGATTTTACAATCATAAATTTATTACATGATATTGAGGAATTCGATTCGGAAATTTCTTACACTCAACCGAATATTATTTAACTTTTTTTTTTTTTACCATTTGAATAAAATAATTATACATATATTTTAATTAAAATATAAATTGTACACGAAGCTTATAAAACTAATTTATTAAAAAAGAAAATTATAAATTAGTTATTAAAAGTACATATGTATAAATTTTATCTAAATATTAGATAGCACCAAGCGGGCTTTTGATTAACAGCCTGCAATGAAATATACCTTTTTCAAAAGTTATCCCAAGCAAATGATATTTCATATCAAAAACCACAACAAGGATAAGAATAATGTCTCTATGTAATATAACTTTAAATTCATAAATTGTTTAGCGTTAATATTAACTTTTATTATAGATCCTTCCCTTATTATGATTTTTAACAGATTCTTTATATATGGTTCTTATCAATTCCCTTTGTTCATGCTAATACATGGGTCTCCAGAAGGATGAACGTTAAAACTTCTACATATAAGTGTGTAACATAGTGTACAATAAAGAAGGCCATAACATAACATATTTTTTCATGAATCATATAAGATTTTTTCATTACTTCAAAGCAAATTTTTATTGAACTAAGTATTAGCAAAATTTCCTTTGTATTTATTAACTTATTGACTGATTTTTGAGCATTATTTTATATCAGCACGATACCACTTCTGGGCTAAAGGAAACATTTATTGATGCGTGATATTTGTTACTGTCTTGAATTAATGTGATTTTGTTATCTCTTCTCTACAAAAAAATTTATTTTTTTTAATAATAATAATAAAATAATAATAATAAAATAATAATAATAATAATAAATATTAATAATAATAATAATAATAATAATAATAATTTTCTTCGAAATTAGGCCATTTTCGTTTTTTTTTTTAAACCCCATTTGCACATATTATATCATAAAATTTAATATAGATCGTTATTCCTAGAGCTGAAAATATTGGACTTTTTGGTCTAGCCGTTCAAATTAGGCACTGAAAGCGTTAACGATCATAATAAATTCAAGTGCATTGTTTTTATAAACACTGTATTTAAAAAATAAATAATAAAAAATAATATGTATAAAAAATAAAAAAACACCTTGTTTAAATATTCTACACTAAACTGCTTGTAAACAATTAAATCTTTAGTTGAGTGACCCTATTAGGGACGATTGATTTAGGTAAAAAAATAGTTGGGGTAATAAACTATTCACATAATATTATAAAAAACTTAGGACCTTTTAAATATCTTTTTAAATATAAGCCATACAAAATTTAAACATTTTTATATTTTTTAATATTTTATTATTTTTTTTTAGTAAAGTACACTTAGAAAAATGATAGGAAAGAATAAAGTTTATTTGAAAAAAAGGTGCGATTTTAAACATCTTTAAAATATTAAAAATCTGCCACATTGTTCTTAGTTTTATTTTAAATTTTAATTAGTTTATAAAATTTTTATTTTGTTAATTTTTTTGCTTATTTTCTAAGTGTATGGAACTTTACCTTTATTTAACAAATATCTATTATTACAACATATTTATTTATTACTTTTTTTATACATATATAAAAATAATTATTACAAAAAAATAAGCCTATTATTGTTGTTGTTTTGTTTTTTAATATTACATAAAAGTAAACATTTATTTGCCATTATTTTATAAAATTTGTTTGTCATTCTACATCATAAAAATAAACAAATAAAGCTTTTTTTACAAAATTATTTAAAAGCAATAAAAGAAAAAATAAACAATAAAAGTGTTTGTTATAATTTGTTTGGAATTCAAAGTATGCACTCATAAAAACATTGTTCTATATTTAGACTTTAAGTAGATGATTAACAAAGTTATTTATTTCGCCTCATTTAGGTGCATGTGTATCAATATGCGTGAATCACATGAACGTTCAAACGTATTGGAATGTGGATTGATGTTTTCTTTTGTTAGCACCCTACACTAGTGTTATAAAACTCAAACAATTTATTTTCTGCTCAATACTAAAAAAAGGAAAAATCTGATTTTTGAGTTGGTAAATAAATAATTAATTCAAATTTATAAACAAATATATAAAGAATTATATATAAAGAATTATAACATAATGATATGTAATTTTTTTCGAACCAATAGGAATATAGAGATCTATTTATTTTGACCACACTCTTTAAATTTATTTGCCTGTTTTTTTTCTTCTTCGCAAAAAATTCAATTGTGCAAATTTTCGCATAATTCTTTTTTTTGCTGTTCTTCTAAATTTCCATTAGTCATTATATTTTCAATATTTCCCTCACTTTAAGTAGCAGCATTCAAAGTTAAGTGCTCTTTGTCTTTAAATATACTTCAAAAGATTTTAAGAAGCAGGATTTATCTCAGTTTTAAAATTTAAGAATTAAAATTGAATAAATATAATGTTGAATATTTTGTTGGAATTTAAATTTTGTTTTTTGTTGTTATTATATACATAATAAACCCAAAAGAGAATAGTGGAGGGGGTAAAAGAGACGCACATTATTCCTCCCTCTTCAAAGAAACAATATATTTAATCAAAACTGAATTTCAGAAGAATAAATAAATTTGGCCTTATATACATGCATGTGTAAATATATGTTAATATTTATACATACGTAAGTATTGGAACATTTCTGCTTAAATAATGTCAGTGTGGATAATATTCTAAATAAACAAGAAATATTTTATTATTTTTTAAACAAACAAGAAAAAGTCTGACAAAGAAAAATTTCATTGAAAAATAAGTATATGTTCTAAGATACCCTACACAGAGTTTTGCATGTAAATAGTAGAGTACAAATGAATATGAGAGTTTTGCATGTAAATAGTAGAGTACAAATGAAATATGAGTCCTTAAATACTGAAAAGTACTAAAATAAAAACTAAAATAAATTTTGTAAATTGTTAATCTTTTCATTTTATTTGTTTTATTACCCAGCAAAAACTTTTTGATTTTCGGTATTGACAACTACTTATTAAAGTAGTTTCTTGGTAATGAGGCGTCATTATTATTTGCCTACTCTGTATTACATTAATAAGTACTCAATAGTATTATAGCACAGTAATACTGCAATCACGTGGATGAGATGGCTAGAGCGCCAGATTAACAACCAGAGGTTTGCTGGTTCAACCCCTTTCTGAAGCTGTTAGTTTTTTTATAACAAAATGTCTAAAAAGATATTTTAAACTAAAAAGGTTTTTTGTCGCTTAGAATGCTATCTGCGAGATGGTGTACTGAGTAAGACGTTAGTCATTAAAAACGTGTGATTAGTTTGTATCCAAGTTCGAGTCTCACTGACGGCAAAGTTTTTTTGTTTTTTTTTTTTATTTTTGTTTTCGTTTAGGTACATATTTTTGAGCACACCTAGAGTCAAAAAATAACTACTTGAATTTGTGGACAAGTCGAACAAAAATAACTAGTTATTCAGGCAAAAAATAAGTAGTTTATTTTTGTTTCCAATTATACCTGCTAGCTTACCAGGAAAGCAAAGTTTTTGCTGGGTAGTGCCTGACAGAGTAAAAAAACGCAATTTTTTTAAAAATTCAATTTTTATGAAAACTACTCAAAAAATATTTAAAATGATAATGATAATAATGAGAATTATATCCAAAATTTACTTTGGGATCAGAAAACAACGATGTTTTTAATGTGGAATATTTATTGTGTATGACTTGTACCATATAACTACTGTTTATAACTCTTAAGTTGTTTATACTTTTTATTAAATATTAACAGGACTAAGATACTTCACCTTAATTTAAATAATTTTTCATATAAATTGTTTTTTTTTGTTAGAAGATTTTTCTGGAAAATTTTTTAAAGTGAGGTGAAGCGATTACAAAATAAGGGATTTAATCAGTAGTTTATAAGAAATATTACTTTGTTGTTGTACTAAAATACTACTGACATTTATTTATTAATGTGATAAATGGTTGCGTTATGATCTTTGGTGGAAAATTTTGGATTATATGTAATTCATTTTGTGATAAGATCTCAAATGATTCTTATGATATGAATGGATATTTTACGCGAGTACTAAAATAAGATTGTATATTTTTATTTTTTCGCACTGAATATGAGATTAAGGTGATAAAATACCTTGTAAATTAATGAATAGTAGAGTAAAGCAACTTTGTAAAAAGCAAGGCATAGTTTTAGGAGCTATTTGTAATAATAATGCAAGAAATACATTTATGATAATACAACAAACATCTTTCATTCCAGGCTGAATTCTTATTAGCTCTCTTTCTGTAATACATCTCCTCGAAATAAAGTGATTCCATTAGCAACAAATTTCTTGGAAACTGAATTTTATATTGTAACTGAACTGCTAGTTAACAATTTTTATTGTCTCCTTTGACATAAAAATTTGACTATGATGTACAAGTGTGCGAGCCTCAATCCAATATAATCATTATGTCATTAATTACACTCGTAGATTAAACTGCCAACTTGTATGATAAAGACTTGCAATTTCCGCTTCCATAATTTCTGTCACTTTTGTTTTCACTAGAAAACGACTTTATAAAAAACATGCTTACATGTCCTATTTATCTCTTATAGTTTTCGAGTTATTTGCGTTTGAATTTTTAAGCAACATAATTTTGCATGTTCTACACTCTTTTTTTATCTAAAATAAAATTTTCTTAGCAGCATATAATAATTTTGCAGTTTTCTGAAAGGTAACTTCACAGAGACTTTAAAACAAAAAACAAACCCAATAACTCAATTAGTCATGATACACGCCCTCCCGAATTCGACCCATTTTATATGAAAGTTTTGATTTTAGACCATATTTTCTAAAATCCCAAAGCACGAATCGACAAGCGGAATATATTTTAAGAATCTTCAATATGTTGTTAAAAGTTCTGAATCAAAATATACGGGACTTCGGAAAAATGTGGATTCTATAGCCATAAACGTAAAAAATCCTATTTTTGAAAATTTTGATTAGTTTATTTGGGAATTCAGGAAAACCCTACCCCTGATTGAAATTTGGTTAACGCGCTGTTATTTATATTAATAAGATCCACATTTCCTGCAATTTTTTTTAAGATATCTTTATAAAGAAACATGTAATTACAATTAAAAAAATTGGGCCTTTTGTTTGGTTTATTTCTAAATAGCGAAAGAAATTTTAAAAATATATATTCCAAATTAAGTTTATCCTTTAGCATATATAATTTCCGATCTTTTGCAAAAAGATTCAAGTCAATATCATGCCTCATTTCAGAAATATGCGCCTTTAAACTTTTATATTTCCAATTTATTGTATATATGACTATATTTTTACAAACTTGCAAACTTTTGCCTTTAGTTTTGCGTGAATAATTACTTAGAAAATTATGAATATTTCTGTATACTTTTACTAATATCTATACATAAAATATTTTTATAAAAATAATTAATAAATATATTTTATGTTTAATAGGGTTGCCACATTTCTCAAGTTTTTACACTTTGATGAAGATTGCTTTAAGGAAGCTGATTGCATTCTTAATGGTACCAAAGATGGCTTTTATAATCCGCCATTTTCTTACTTCCACTAGCATGCTTGTATTCAGGAAGGGCTGATAGTCCGTCACATCCCCACTTACAGATTAATACAACGTCTCTGTTATTTACTTTTTCCAACTGATCTGCAGAAAAATCTGCAACTATCCTGGTAGCTGTATTCTCAAGCAAAGAAGATAGCTCTACACATGCTTCCTTTTCGGTAACCGAAATAGATGGTAAAATAGTTTGCTTTTTTTTAATATCCTTGTATGATGGTAGAATTGAGTGTCCCTTTTTAAGCAGAGCTTTTCTTAAAATTTGATATTTGTTTCGGCTGAGGTCCAGTTCAAGCATTAAAGCAATTGCTTCTTCCTCTTTAAAATTGGATTGTGATGTTGGAGTAGGTACAATTTCGGCAATCCGTTTAAGACGTTTTGGTGATGCAGTTGGCAGTATTTCAGAAATATTAATTGCTTATGGGCCAGTCTTTTCTTCTTAGATCTTGCACTTAAATCATCATAGGGTGCTCCAGTTGATATTTTGCACGCCGATATTTCTATATCAGTATCCATCCAATCGGAATGTTTACTTTTTAATCTGTTAGTAAGCTGATTCAAGGACTTCATTTTTACGTCATACAACTTTAAAAAGCACTCTATCTGAGATTTACCAATGACGTCGACTTTTGCATGATATGTAGTTTTTATGAATTCTACTATAGCTTCCAAACGACTAAGATTATTTTTAGATAAACTCCACAGAACACAACACAATTGTTCATGTTTCAATATAATCACCATGGTAATCAAATTCGTTATGATGTTGATAAGGATTAGCTGCGCATTTATATATATTTATTAGATGTATCGCACAGGTATATATATTTACAAGTATTCTGTGAATTTTCATTAGGTAAAATATCTGAAAGAGTCAATATGGAAGAGTACCTATACCGAGTTTATTGATATTATATGTTGCTGTTAGGTATCACCGGAAAGGATATTACCTATGCATTGTCACTAGCTCATAAAAATATAGGTTTTGAACCATCAGTAATAGATTAATGCTGCAGCTAGGTATCACCGGAAAGTATACCTGTACATTGCCACTAGATCATAAATATATAAATTTTTAACCATTAACAATAGATAAATAAATTTGTTAAATTTAGGTAAACATCATAAATGTAAACTAATAAAATACTTATTGATTATGTTAAAATAGACATTTTTTGTTTGTTTTGTTATTTTAAGTTCATTAATAGAAATATATGAATGCTTAGAAAAGGATAAATATTTACTTAAATTTGGAAAATGTGGTAACCCTATTAAAAATAAAAAATATTTATTAATTATTTTTATAAAAATATTTTGTGTATTGATATTAGAAAAAGTATACAGAAATATTCATAATTTTCTAAGTAATTATTCACGCAAAACTAGAGGCAAAAGTTTGCAAGTTTTTAAAAATATAGTCATATATACAATAAATTGGAAATATGCGCGTTTGAGCATATTTCTGAAGTGAGGCATGATATTGACTTGAATCTTTTTGCAAAAGATCGGAAATTATATATGCTAAAGGATAAGCTTAATTTGGAATACATATTTTTAAAATTTCTTCCGCTAGTTAGAAATAAACCAAACGAAAGGCCCAATTTGGGGTTTTTGGAGAAAATACAAATTGTTTAATTGTAATATCATATTTGTTTATAAAGATATCTTAATGAAATTTACAGGATATGTGGATCTTATTAATAAAAATAAAAGCGCGTTAATCAAATTTCAATCAGGGTAGGGTTTTTCTGAATTCCCAAATAAACTACTCAAAATTCCCAAAAATGGGATTTTTACATTTTTGGCTATAGAATCCACATTTTTCCGAAGTCGCGTAGATTTTTATTTAAAACTTTTAGAAACATATTTAAGTTCTTAAAATGTATTCCGCGTTTTATCTATTTGATGTGCCCTAAATAGTCAACGCAGTAGATAGTCTCAAAATTTGGAAAACATGAGCGAACATTTTTTGAAAAGTCAGTTTTCTGCGTGGTATATATTTTATTTTTATTATATATATTATATATATATATCAATTATATGTTTATATATATCTTATATTTTTATAAATAATTATATATTTATATATATATATATATATATATATAGATGGGCCATTATCAAACATTTTTGATAATGGCCCTAATATCGTTTTTTCATGTATAAAAAAATTATTCGGAATTTGTAGAACGGCGCTATACTTACCTTGTATGTTAATAATTAATAGTAATGTTAGGCAGAATTAAATATGTAATTTTGTATTATTATTACTATATTTTTGTTATAAATAATACATTTAAAAACCCTATATTTTCTTTTCTGCTATTACGTATGAACTTATGTAGAAGTCATTACGCAATATATAAATTAAAGTCTACAATCCGTAAATTGAAAACTAAATATTCTAAGTTCAATATCTCAAAAAGAACTATACAACGTAAACCGTTCAAAATGTACAGAAATTATTCTCAATGTATTCACGAACTTTGGAGTACTCTATTTTATTGATATAAATAAAAAAAAACTAAATAAAGTAGTATTATATGAAACTATTACAAAATTGTAAAAGGTTATTTGATTTATATATTAATTAGCATTTAACCCGCTAGAGGAGTTGCGGAACTCCTACATATACCAGATATAAACTTGGTAGCTTTTTTATTTAGAAAAAACATAATGTAATACCAAAAATGAAAAAAAACACGAAAAATTAAACTATGACTCCTATCTCCCGTGGGAATAGTTATAATATTTATTTCTTCAATTTCTATAGGACATTTTATCAATAAACTTTTTAAAAACTCAGTTTGTTAAAAAAAAAATACCAAAAAGTAAAGTAAATAATAGGATTTTCAAAAAGTAACAACGACATTTTTGATATATTCATGATAAAGAAAGACTAAAAGGCCAGTTTTTTACAACCAGAAAATTCAAGGATCAAAAACTATCAAATTATTTCTATTATTTTTTAGTAGAGAAGAACGTGACTAATGGAGTTTATGAAATCCTACTTATATTTATCTTTAGTTTTATATTTCTTGGTTAATTATTACAAAAAATTGAAAAAAATAATATTAGAAGAAAATGCACTATAAAATTCCCCCTTAAAGATTCTCATTAACTTAAAACCATAAAAAATTCAAGAGGTACTATTAAAAGAACGAACAAGTGCCATAAAGTCCCTCTTGTGTATTTTTATAAACATAGGATAATGTATATGTAATTTGCAGTTTCTTCGCTCAATATTATAGAAAATTAAAAAGGTACCATTAGAAGAATGATAAAATACCACTTAGGACAATATATTTTTAATTTAATGTTTCTAGGTTCAATACTATGGAAAATTCAAAAAGTAACATCAAAAGAAAGAAAAGTACCACAAATTGCCCTCTTGTGAATCCTCACTTATTAGGACTACATATACGTTCATGTTTCTAGGTTACATATAATAGGAAATTCATTATTGAGTTTGAATAAAATGTAATTTCCCACTTTTATCCCTTTTTGGTACTTTTTATTCCCTCATAGATGTAACAAATTTTTTAATTGTAATGGGATCCCATATTAAAATAGGCATATATATGGAAAAAATATTTTATGAAAAAAGTACCAACAATTTCCAAAAAGTACCGAATTTGTGTTTTTTCATTTCTCAGGTTAAGAATATGGTACAAATTTTATTTCTGCGTTTACTGGAATAAAAGATGCATAGGATGCCAAAAAAGTACCAAAATAAAAATAAAAGAGCTGACTTTAAAGAAAGTGCCAGATGCCTGCTCGACAATTTTTTTTAATTAATAACGATTTCTATAATTTTTTTTGTATCTCTATTAGTATACCAGATACAATGTTAATAAATTTATTCGTTTTTGCGCTTTTATACCCCTAAACATTTAGGCTGTGCGCTAATAAATCAGTAAGCAAGTAAGTAAGAAATGCAATCAATCCCTGAGTAACGTTACTCTTTTATATTTATATACAGATAGAATATAGATAGATGGATAGAAAAGAAAATAGAAAATATATCATAGATTTATATAAAATGGAATGATTTTTTTTATTTTCTTCAAATATATTTATAGCAAACACTTATATAGAAAATAAAGTTAATTCTAAAAATATATTTTTTTTATTTTTGTTTGTTAGTATATATAAAAGACAAATACTAAATTTTGTTTCTATTAATAAAATATAAAATATCTCTGATCATAAGTCTTTCCTACTATTAAGACCATTAAAAAAAAAGATTGTTTTCAATTCAAATAATAAAAACACTTGTTAAGTTTGCTCTGATTGTGTTAATTAAAAATTCACATTAATTTAAGGCCAAAAATTTTAATAACCAAAATCTTTTAAATAAATAAATTAATTGATATACGTACACTTTACCTACATACTATTGTATACGTATACCTACAAAAACACACAAATACATATACATACATACATATGTATATCATTAGGGTTTCTTTAAACATATATGCTTAAATGTAAAATTAAATAATAAAATATAAAAAAATCAATAAATTTTATAAATAAATCATAAAAACATATCTACAAATAATTTTTTATCAACAAATACACTAGAAAAACTATTTTATTGTGACAATCATTTTTTGTTACCAATCAAATATTTAATTAAGATCTTCAATTGAAATCACAAATATTTACAATGTTGAAAATGTCATAAATGGGATTTTATATTTAAACTATTCACAATATTTAAGAAAGTTTAACATTTGATTGATAGATTATTTGTTTAATAAATTAAATGAGTTTTCCATGTGTTTCTAAAAAAAAGTATTTGTAAATTTATGTTTCTTCTAAGAATTAAATTCTTTTAAAGGTTTGTTTTAATAAGTATTGTATTTATTATTATTTATTTATTTTTTCTTATATAAGTCCATATATATATATATATATATATATATATATATATATATATATATATAGTTTTAGTCTTCTTTTAAAAATTCATAAGTATTCCCTTCATTATTATAATTTTAGTCCTCTTAACATTGTTATTTTTTGTTTAAATAGATTTGTTTTTTTTATTGTTTTAATAAATATTTAATTACAACTAGAAGTTTTACATGGCACATTTAACAAGGTAAATTGAATTTATTTTATAATTTGTTGTATTTATTATTGCTTGTTAGAACTATGGTCATAAATTTATTAAATAATTGATAATTGATGAAAGAAAACTATAAAATGTTTTCGTAGTAAAATTTAAAAAGTCATAGAAATGTATAGTTAATTCACAAATATATGGAAAAGTAATTACTTCGAAGTGTTAATAATTTTACAGCAGCTTAAATAAACATAAATTATTTTAAATAAAATAATTACTTTAAAAATATTTTATTTTTTATTTTATTATAGATTATGGTGGATGGAATATTATTCTAAATATTTATTTTTAATCAACCTGTTATCGGTTTTTTTTGTGATAGTTTTATATAACTAAAATTTTCTAATGGATTTTAGTAGCATTCAGAAATATATTGCAAACAATTTTGTTTACCAATAAAACAAACATAAATTTTAAATATATGCTTATAATGTAATTCCATTAGTTTCTAATTTAGTCTACGGTTCTCCGGTGAATAAAACTTGGCTCCATTATAAAACGGACTAGGTGGGTCATATCGGTAGTCGTTAGCAATAAATGGTTTGAACTTATGAAATTGATTTGATGATGACCTGAATAAAAAAAATAAAAAACGGGTGAATTTGACCTAAAATAAAGCAATTCTGTAAAGACAATTTGGTTATGTAGTCACTGAAAAGTGAGGAAATTTTCTAAAATTTTTACTTAATCCAGTTCCGATCACTACACGATTCCAACAAATTCAGAGGATTTGGACAGCTAGATACTTTTGGTGCCGATATACAGGGCCTAGAAAATTTCATAAATCGTACCGTTTTTGGGACCCGTAAATTTATTTT